>APFE031360730.1:0-15079 GCA_000404065.3 Pinus taeda | reverse complement strand
ATTTGTATCATCGAAGAATTGTTCATTTATGTAATGTAAAGGAGGTTGCCCCCTCGAAGAGTCTGAATTCTAAGGCGTTGATCTATCTTTTCTATATTTTCTTGAGCTGGTTTCATAACACCACAATACCCCACCAGCTTCACTCCGCAGCTTACCTACAACCTCCTATGCCCCAACAAACTGAAGGTTAGAGCCTCTAGGCTATGTGCAATCCTAGCACCAGCAAAATCTGCACCTCCTGGCCATGGGTGTCAATCCTTCCTCACTAACAAAAATGACTGGGCACAACGTAGGTCAGGTGTGCTCCTCTCTGCCACTGCACTGATCCTCTCCCTGGCTCAAACTGATGATGCAGGCACTGTGTCACCCCTTCCTTGTTGCTTTTTCGCTAAAAAACATCTGTCACTCGGGACAACTATTTCTGTTGTTGCTGCTCTGCTCAGCTGATGCCTTCAATTATCCTGTGATCTACAACCAGACTTTGATATCATGTTGGAATTTCTAAGTTTAACTGTTAGAAATCCTTCTTGTACTTTCTGATTTATTTCTTCCTACTTGTTCTATTAATTAACAAGTTATTTACCATGTAAATACTGAAAATAAATATAAGTATAGTCTCAACACATACAGATCATCAATTGAAGGAAACAAGCACACAAGTGACACCGTTATTTTTGGACTAATGTCCATGGAAAAACCAAATGTGGGAAAATCGGTGCAGTGATCTGAGGGTTTTATTATTAAGTAGTTTCAAACTACAATCTAGGTGCCAGAAATGGCTCACCCAACAGAGAATGCCCTTGGTAGTGGTACCTCTCAGTCGGAGACAGATATCAGCTCCAATCTACCCCACGAAATCTCATAGTGTCAACCTCTAGGGTCTGCGTCAACCTCTCTGGCTCAACATCAGCCTTTCTGGCCTAGTGTCAGCCTCTCAAGGCTCTGCGTCAGCCTCTCAGGGCCTTTGTGTCTCCCACACTGGCCCTCCTCAGGCTATGTGCAGCTCCTGGTTGCCTTTGGCTGCTTCTGCATGGCGTCTAGATGACTCTGTGTCAACCCTCTCCCGGCTTTTGTGCTGATGCTCCTGATACTATCTCTGTCTATCTAATACTGCATTCAGTACCCCTCAGCTGCAACTCTGATCACTCCTTCGATTTCCTCAGCAAGCCCTACCCCAGAAAATCGAATTCTTGATCAACTCAATGTGTTCTCCAAGTGACCCTTGAGCCTCCTCTTATACTTTTCTCGTTGACAATTCAATGGCTGAGATTAAGTCCCTAATCAATGACTAAGATTAGATCTAGATTGATCCATGACTTTTGGACCATTCTAACTCAGTTTTATATTAATTCACATTAATATTTTATTTTCCCTAAGTTTAAACTTAGGGAATCCATTAAAAACATTAATTATTTTAATATCTCCCAAACTGGTTAGGTTCTGCCCAAACCATTTCTGGGTATTGGATATCTCATGTTTTTTAGCCTCTCCGCCAATTTGTGTGGCTAGAGCACATCCTATGCTACCCAAATCAACATCAACAATATTGCAAAGGTTTCAAACTTAGATCAAGCAAAAAAGACAAGTGTGTCTTTCAGATTGAAACAATTGTATTTTGTAAGAGGTCAATTGCTTAGTTTTTTCTATCAATAAAATTATCATCAAGCAGAGGGTTTTCCCAGTTGGGTTCCCTAGAAAATTCTTTGTTTTTTGAATTGTGTGATTGTGCTTTTATTTCTGTTCCTATTCCATTGCATATAGTAGAGAAATTTCATGTTTATGTGAGAAGAAATTTTATTTCAGATTACTCATATTAGTAGATCAAAATTTCATGGATTTTCTACATGGTGTAGTCATGTATGGTTGAGATAGATTCCTACTACACTAGGTTTTCAAGTAAACTAGTTGAAAATGCCAATATATTTAGTTTCCAATTGATTATGGTACTAAATTGTTTCTATAGGTAAAAATGTGTTGCAAATATTTTAGAGAAAATGGTTAAGAGATCTTTGGGAAGTTATGAGATTTATCATTTAATCCTTAATGTTAGAGAATGACTCAAGGAAATGGAATGAATGATGGTGACATATTAGTGAGGATTGCTTCTAATTAGGTTACATTGAAGGTGGCAACCATATTGATAAGTCTGTATAATTTTTTTTCCAAAAAATTGTTAATGGGGACGAGAATGAACTTTTTTTTGAAGCTAGGGACAATAGGGCTTGAGCATGTTGAACCAAGATATCAATTCATGGAAGTCTACATAGCCTTAAAAGGAAGAATATTTTAAAGAAGTGGAAGGTTCCCAATAGATTATACTTCACCTGGAATGTTGAATAGATTGGAAACTTGGATATACATGTTGTAGCCATGGGTAGATTATTCAAAGAACATGCTAATTTGATGTAGTATTATGCATCTTAAGCCAATGAAGTAGCTTACACAATGCTTTCCATCTAAATATCAAGTTTGATATTCTCTAGATCTCAAAGGTCAAGGCTTATGCGTAATTAGAATTTTGAGTATAGTTTTTTTATTTAAATGTTCAAAAATACTAGGTACCATGTTCTATGCATCAATAGGTTATCATAGTATTAGATTATTGTAAAGGTAGTTCTCTATCTCTTCAATTGAACTTGAAAGTAGGTTTTTTGTTTATTGTATAGTTGTTTCTCTCTTTGATGGAATCAATAGAAATTTCATTAGGTTCTAATGATAGTAAACCTAATTTCAACTATAGCCCTCCAACCAACTTAGAGTGTATGAGAATCAAATTTACTAGCTATATTAAGCATTGACCACCTTACCATTAAACTACATATTAGTCTATTAATGATTTGACTCCCTTAGTATTATTTACTAAGTTAAAATTTTATCTAATAGTATACATTTCATAATAAGGCTGTAAGAAGGGTTGTTGATGTTACATACTCACTTTCTATTCATAACTTTATCATGAAGTCTTTTATTAAATCCCATTATGATCGCTTTTTGTTGGCTAGAAATTCCCTTAAAAATAAATTAATAAGTACACAATTTTTTTCTAGTAAAACTTTCTTAAATTAATAAGTACACAATTTTTTTCTAGTAAAACTTTCCCAAATTTAATAAAAAAAATTCCAAAAATATTAGAATTTCACTTGATTTATGAAACTTTGACTATAAAACTTCATTTTTTTATATTTTATCTCATGTTTAGAAGATCCTCTATCATTATCATTATAATTATAATCTTTTTTTTGTTTAATCAAAACAACTTTTCCCAGCTGCGGGTGTTAGTTAAGCGGGAAAGGACAGTGGCGGGACTCCCACTGGGCAAGTGGCAGCCCAGCCCCGCCAACTGTCCTCAGCAGTTAAAGCCCGCATTCATTCCACCGCGGGCGAGGCATATAGCCAAGGTTCATTTGCAAGGTTGTAATAATTCACCAGTCCATTCTGCCGTCCACAGCAGCTGCTCTCGCTCGCTTGCTCTTCCGTCGGCCTTCGGGTTGCAGGTCATCCACATTGGTTCGCACATGGAGGAAGGAGGTGTCGCGCAGTATAATTACTGCGAGCAGGCACTGGTAATTTACCTTCTCACTCAAGCTTTGCATGTTGTTTTGCTTTGGTTTCTTCGTTGGGAAGTCTTGCTGTTGATTTCTGGGGTCTGGAAGCGTGCTTGGAGGTTCAGACCTCGGCCCTCGTCTCTGACGACCTTGGTCTCATCCTCTGTAAGTCTGCTCCACCGTGTCAGGCATCTTCGCGCTCTTCGAAGCTGGTCTGGGCGATTTGGGGCGTTCCATCTGGTCAATTTCATGTTTATGAGCGTTTTGGGGCGTTCCATCACGGCTAAATTTCTCCCGATTTCTGAGCCTCTGCCAATTTCCAATCTTTCGAGCTTCAATTCCGGGTCCCCCGAGCCCTCTCTGTGCAACCATTGCTCTCTGTCACATTACTGCTCCAGCCTTACTGTGTCCCGTCTGCTCCAGCTCCCCTGTGTAACTTCCAATCCAGCTTCTTTAAGCCATTTCTGCTTCAGCTCCTTGGTAATATGCCGCGCGAACAGCTTCATCCCCCCAACCGTAGAGGAGGGTCTAGGGGCGGCACTAGAGGCAGATCCATCCCTCGGCGTTCCCCGCACCCCTCGGATTCATCTTCAGATGGAATCGATTCAAGGGTCGCACGACGCGGCCGTGGACGAAGCAGGGGATGTGCGCGTGTTGATATTTGTGGGCATAGCTCCCATCCCTCTACCCAGTTCAGTTTCCCCTGCTTACTGACAACGCCACATACTATGTCTTGGTGTGCATTGAGAAATGTGGGCATGCAGCTCCAGCCAAACGCCCAGTGGAACGAAGGTCTTCGTCTCCAATCCTATGTCAGCCTGCGGAACGAAGGTCTCTGTCTCCAATCCTATGTCAGCCTGCGGAAGCCTCGGGTGTGGTGGCGGTGGCAGGACCAAGTGAACCAACGAAAGATGATGCACCCTACACGGACTCTAGCGCATCGGATCAGTATGGCTGCAGGGTGGTGGAAGAGCAGCCCTCCACTTTTGTGGATACTTGAAAAGATCTCCAGAGCGCAAGGGTGGTGGTACTGGTCTCTGTTATGTCTTGTTATATGTTATGTCTGGTTATATCTGATATGTCTTGGTATCTGTTATGTCATAGGAGTTCTTTTTGCAAAGTTGAAGCTGAACTCAGCTCTTTTGAGTCGAACACGGCTTCCATGCGCGATTATGTATGTTGTTTTAGTTTTCATATGAAACACTGTTGGGTCAATGTCGATGTCTGTAAGCAAGATAGGGACAGTCTGTCTATCAGTATGGTTTTTTGGCAGTCTGTGGGTTCTCCAGTTTTGGGTTTGGGACAAATGTTGGTCTTCTGGTTACCAGCTGTGTTAAATCCATCTCTGGTTAAAATCCATCTCAGTTTTGGGTCTGGACACAATGTTGGTCTTCTGGGTATACCAAGGTCCAGGGGTGTCTAGCATATGTTAAATCCATCTGCAGGCGAATGGGTGACTTTCGAGGCAAGCTCGTGTTAATGCGATCCCCTGGTCAATTTTGGGGTATACATAATAGAAGAAGCCTAAAATTTACAAAAAAAAAAAAACTTTACCTTACTTAAAAAAAAATCATTAAACAAAATAAAATTTAATCTACTCATCATCACTCCTTTTGTAGGTCATACCATCATTCTATAGAGCAAATTATTATTATATATTATTAGTCTATAATCATAATTGTATTTAATTTTAATATAAACGCTGAAAGCATGAATATTGAAAGCTTTTGTATTTGTATATATGATTGTTGAGAGGAAATGGTAAAAACTAGGGTGGGAATCAAGGTTGGAATTTGACATTTGACGAGTAAATTACTCGTCACAGGGTATTTTGGACGTATTTGATGTTCAAAAATTTCACATAAATGTGTTGTGAAATTTACAAAATGTATTTTGATGGGTTATTATTTTTCGAAAACGTTCTTAATAATGTACATCAAATTGTGTTTAATTTCGATTGGGGCCTGTCATGGTGTCACATCCATCCATTTATTCACAAGTATTAATATTGTACATCAAGCCGTGTTTCATTTCGACTGAGCCCTGTCATGGTATCACATCCATCCATTTATTCACAAGTATTAATATCGTACATTAAGATGTGTTTCATTTCAACCAAGGCCTGTCATGGTGTCACATCCATCGATTTATTCACAAGTATGGAGTAAGACTGTGAGTAGGCGGACACCAATGCTACTTGTCCTTGTGCCTCTCTCGTCTACTAAAATGTATTAGAGAAATTGATTTGACACATTACATTGGAGAATTTATGATCTTTCACTAATGTATCAATGGAGTATTGTCAATGAATGAGCTGAACTCTATAATATTCTTAAAAAAATCAAGGGACAACTTACAATGACTCCACACGGAAAGCACCAGATAATGGATGTGACGCGCAATTGAAGAATCACGTGCATACCAAACTTTTTGTGCCTTGTAAAATCAAGGTCTCCTCCAACGATTTGTGCTATGCTAAAATCATTGCACTCCATGTGGACTTGTTTGGCTGTGCAACCTTGGAGGCAGTCTCCTCCATCTCAACATGACCTTAATACCTTCATGGTTGGATGGAAGCCATTCAACAATTAAAACATGTGCATAGTTTGCTTTGGTATATTTTTTGGGAGTTGTCTTTAGTGCGACTTTTTACGGTGCCAAAATCTGGCAGAAATATTTGTGGTGAAATCCTGATGTGTGTTATTTAAACTAGTTTTTTATTGTATATATGGATTCAACACCCTAAAAAACCCCTAGGGCACTTCTATTGTGCAAGGGTTACCCATCAAACTTGCGATTTCAATGAATTCCTGCTAGATTTTAGAGAATTAAATTCGAAAAATCCATCCGAAAAGCTTCCAAAAAGTCGTACTAAAAACAACTTGTATTTTTTGTTTGTGCATTAACCCCAGTGAGTTTTAATCAATTTTATATTTTTTTGGGTTTTAATCAATTCTATATTTTCTATTTTGAAAAGCTTACTATTCAATAAAATTCCAAAACAAAATTTAAATGCAGAAGCACTACCAGAGTAGAGAATTACATAATGTTGGCCCACTTTTTCAACCTTTACAAAATGGCTAAGGGAAAATGACATGTTAGCCCACTTTTCAACTTTTACAAAATGGCGAGTGAAAAACCACTTATTGATGAATTTGCCAAAAAAAAAAACTTATCGCTTCATTTTTATTTTTTTGGGTAGTCATTTAAAAACTTATTGCTTCATTTTTATATTTTTTGGTAGTTATTTTTCATGAGGGCGTGTGAGTTATTTCCCACCAGTCACTATGATTCTACAACGGATCATTATATAACATAAATATAACTTTTATTTTGTTTATCCACTATCATTCTGTTTTACTTTTCCTCAAAGCAATTTTTAATTTAAAATCATCCAGCTATTTTTCTGATTTGTTTTAAGTTTAAAGTATATCAAGATTGCCAAATAAATCCCATTGAATGGTTTTTGCTACTAAAACCATGTATAATTTTTCATAAACTTTGAATCATGATTTTTTAATATTTAACAATTAATTTAATCTTAATTTTGATTGTGAATTTGGTTATTCTGAAATTTGATATAAATATATTTTTAAATGATAACAATATTATCATTTTAATTATATAAGGGCATAAGATTAGGGTTTAATAAGTCATTTGGGTGGCATTTCGTCTTTTTTTTAAGATAATATTGAATTTTCAATAATTGTTTATTGAAAGGTAATTTTTCATTCAAATTTTATTGGTAAATAATTTATTTATTATCAAAACGTTATTATTGAAGAGCAAAATTTTAAATATAATACTTCTTCACTGAAATATAAAGATCTAAAACCTCCCCAAAAAAAAATGTGTAATAGCCAAAGAAAAATCCAAATTCCAACCAAAATGAGAATGATATCCTGCAAAAGAAGTGGTCTCATGGAAAAGAAGTGAAGCAAACATCTGAAGTAAAAATCTGACAGGAACAGTATGCTGTAATGAGAAAACTCAAGTAACAGGCGTTATAGAAATTTTCTAAATTGTATGAACTAAGGCCAATCCTGTTCTCTGGTTGGAGCTATGGAAAAAGCGCAGCTAAATAGCAGGGAATCGGAACTTTCAGAAAAAAATTCCATTTTTTTTCATACGACACTCATTCTTTTGCCTCGGTAGGACATCCACGAGCGTTGAAGCTCATGACCCTCCATGGGCCATTAGGTTGGATTGCAAATTCAAGAATTTAGATCGTTGCATGGTCATGACTCATGATGCTGCACCTCTATTATCACAGTAATTCCAAGCCTTTTGGATGGCGATCTCACATAAGTCAAGAATTATTTGATGGACTAGCGCTACATCCCTTTTAGTGAAAGCCATTTTGTTTTGGTACAACAGCAATATCTGGTTTAATCGAAATCACAGCATTTTATGATTCTATGGTAGATGGCAAATTTAAGGTTTCAACTTGAATTTTATGTTCCAAATATACCAACAAGATAGGCAATCTGAGACAATGAGGATATAGTCCATTGTCTGACAAATAGGGATATTCCTTTTTAGTGAATTATTCAGTTCCAATTATACAAGTAAACTGTACATATCATACATCTGATGGGTCTCTAAGTTTCCATTCTATTGTGTATTATAATATGACATGCTGAAATGTGCACCAAGTTTTCAGCCAGATGCATAAGTTGGTGCTAGTACAGGAGCAGCCTTGACGTCCTTGTTATCAACTGGTATCTCCCTAAATTCGGATAGCAGGGCTCGGAATTCATCCCCTGAAAGCGTCTCCTTCTCTAATAAGACCTCTACAATCTTGTCCATTGCCGCCCGGTTGTTCCTTATGTGGTTTTTAGCCACATCGTATGCCTTGTCTGTAATATTTTTTATAGCCTTATCAATGTCTTCTAATAGTTTCTCTGACATGGAATTCCTTGCCATCATGCGCAGCACAACATCACTGCTTCGAACTACAGGATCCATTAAAGCCCATGGACCAATTTCAGACATCCCAAAAACTGTAACCATCTGTGAGATACAAAAGAGCTCCATGAATTGCTTGTCCAGTGCATAGTCATTAAAGAATACAGGGGAAAAATGGTACATTGTCCACTACATTTAGCCATATTCTGAAACAATTTTTCTAGAGGTCGATGCCAAAAAGGGCATGCTTCCCTTGCTTATGTCGGGAAGGGGTGCCTGTGTACCCACTCATTTTGACATCATGTATCATTCTAGATGTATTTCTGTCATGTTTAGTCATGAAATATAAGATGCATTTTCAGGACTTGAAAAGAAGAAATAAAAAAAAGAAGTGTGCACTCAAAGAAAAATCTGAAACCATGTTCTGTCCCAGGAAAATTATGCACATTGGTATTCGTTACTCTTCAATCTACTACCAGACTGGAAAAGTTAAACAGGAAATATTTTACCTGTCTTGCTATCTGTGTCACCTGCTGCAAATCACTAGCTGCACCTGATGTGACCTCAGCTTCACCAAAAATAATTTCTTCAGCAGCCCTGCCACCAAGAGCCCCCACAATACGAGCAAAAATTTGCTCCTTGGTAATAAGACTAGGGTCCTGCTCTGGCAAAAACCATGTAAGACCCCGTGCTTGTCCTCGAGGTATAAGAGTTACTTTCTGAACTGGGTCATGCCCAGGAGTCAATGTGCTGACATAATCACATTACCAAAAAAAGGAGTTTCAGTTGCCTGATAAAAATATGGCACTCCCGTAGTACAGATTGCTAAGTTAGGAGCCTGGCATGTGCAAAGATAATCAACATAAACATGTTCTGGACAAGAGCAGAAGTTTATTTCAGGTCACTATACTTACGCACAAATTGCATGCCCAACTTCATGGTAAGCCACCAAACTCTTGCTTTTTCCGTCACTCATTGCTGTGCCCTGCATACCAGCCACAATCCTGTCTATTGAATCATCTATTTCCCTCACTGATATGGATTGCTTTCCTCGTCTTCCAGCAAGAATTGCAGCTTCATTTAAGAGGTTTGCAAGATCAGCACCGCTAAAGCCAGGCGTTCTCATTGCCACAATATCAAGTGAGACATCTTTATCCAGTTTTTTGTTGCTAGCATGGACTTTAAGGATTGCTTTGCGACCATTCACATCAGGAACATCAACAGTGACCTGCAATCCATTAAAATTTCTTAGTGAATGATATTTCACATAATTTCGATATCTTCAATTTCCCAACTGACTTCAGTGTGTTACATTTGTTTTAACACAAAACCCTTAAGCAGGCTTTCAACATTAATATCAGTACACTATAAATAATAAATTGTCCATTTCTCCTCATCTTGAAAAGTCCACTTCCAAGAAAAAATGCATCCAATCTGTTGGTGGTTGTTTATTAAGTAGACACATTCAATGCTGAAATTCCAACACAATTTATTTGTCTTGGACAATGCAACCAGAAGGATGGAGCAGTTGTTTTGTTCTTTGGAATCCAACATTTGATTCCTAGCTTTTCTGGATGATATCAGTACACTATAGATTCATCAAAACTGACAGCTGATACGGTATAATTCTAAAATGAGATAAGTACTAAATCCACTGAGGCTCTTATGGGCTATTACAAATATAAAAGCAAAGCAGCAAGTACCTCAATATCTACCATCCATTGAAGTTATGGGAAGAAGGTTTTTAATTACCTGTCTGTCGAACCTTCCAGGCCGAAGTAAAGCTGCATCCAGCACATCAACTCGATTGGTGGCTGCTATGACAATCACTCCAGTGTTCCCTTCAAATCCATCCATCTCAGTAAGCAATTGGTTCAATGTCTGTTCTCGTTCATCATTGCCTCCGCCAATTCCTGCTCCCCTCTGCCTTCCCACTGCATCGAGTTCATCTATGAAAATAATACAAGGCGCATTTTCCTTTGCCTTCTTGAAAAGATCACGAATCCTAGAGGCTCCTACTCCTACAAACATCTCTATAAATTCAGACCCAGAAATAGAAAAGAAAGGGACTCCTGCTTCACCAGCGATTGCTTTTGCCAACAATGTTTTTCCAGTTCCAGGAGGGCCTACCAACAAGGCCCCCTTAGGAATTCGCGCTCCCACTGCAGTGAATTTCTCTGGCTTCTTCAAAAATTCCACTATTTCCTTGAAATCTTGTTTGGCTTCATCTACACCAGCAACATCATCAAAGGTTATACCAGTATTCGGTTCCATCTCAAATTTAGCCTTTGACCTTCCAAGACCCAAAGGAAATCCAGGTCCTCCAGGGCCTCCCATGCCACTCTGTGATCTTCCAGAGGCCAAAAGCAGAGTACCAATTAGGATAAGAGGAAAGGCCAGGTTTCCCAACAAATTAAAGATGAAATCACGCATGTTTTCTTCGATTGGGTGGGCAGCAAAATCAACATTTTTGACCTTCAATTTTCGAAGCAACTCCTGGTTCGTACCAGGTAATTGTATTCTTACTCTCTGTAACCTATTCCCAAGCTCAGGGGATACAACCTCCACAATTGCCACTGTTCCATTCTGAAAAATGTCCACTTTCTTTACTCTGTCTTCATCCAAGTACTGCAGAAACCTCGAATACGACATCCGGGATGATGTAGGGCTTGGAGAATCCTCAGCGTTAGCTCGTTGGGCAACAGATAAACCTATTCCTAAAGACCCCAGAATCCCTTCCAGAAAATTTCTTCTCCCATTGTCAACCTCCGGACGACTCCTCTCTTTCGTTTCCCCTTGCTGGTTCCGGACAGTGATGACTTTAGGGGCATGCTTGAACTTAGGAAGAGGGGCAAGATGAAGGGCAATCTTCTGACCTAGAATTTCCTTTGAAAAGTTTTTGCAGGATGAACAGGCGGTCTGAGAGGTGGTAATTGACACGGTGGAAGCCATTGTCTGCATTGTCACCAAAAGATCTATGAGTCCTAACAATTCTCTTGGCAGATTAATATGTGTGTGTGAGAAAGTATAGATAAAAATCTATTCTATTCTCTTTTTTGTGTATTGGTGAGTGTTATATAGGTCAGGTTATCTCATACCTTTGGAGAGCTCAGTGAGTCCTTTCATGACCAACTCTTCTAGCAAACAATATGAGACCGACCTTCCCTGAGCTCTCTGGGTCAGGTTATCCCCGACTAACCTTACATTATAGCTCACATAAGACCGTGGAAGGTCTTACCTGACTGAGCTATGCCAAGGTAACATGGGACCTTACAAGGTAAGATGGGACCTTACCATCAAGCTGGCTCAGGCAGTGATATTTACTGTTGGTGGGTGCACTCAGGATAAAAAGAAATAAGGCAAACAAGAATCAAACAAAAATCTCTACAAGCTTTCACGGTGTAAACCAGAGAACGTTACAGTAACAATGTTTGTTCAATTCAAGATTGTCTTGAACTAATCAATAATCATTTAGCAAAATGAAATCAACACACAAGATTTACAAAATAATCTAGGATTTTAAAATATTATAAGTCGTACATTTAGGGAAGACCAATTCACGGGGATTAAACTAATGGGTATCCAATTATGAATCACGAAATCGCCAGAAGCAGCAAAGAACTGAAATTCAATGGAGGAATACACGTTACAGTAACAGAGGCGGATCTCACCTGAAATAAAATTACAGCGAAAGTACCCAAGCAGAAGAATTTAATGTACTACTAGACTGGAATCGATTGATTTATCACTCTATATGGATATGGGTCTTCCTGAAAATGCTGAATGATGATAATCCCAGCAAGTTGAAACATATTTATAGGCGGTCTAAGAACTATCGTAGTACAGAACACGATGAATCTGCGTGTCTGTTAGTGGTGTTCCAGCAGCTTCTTCTTATAAATCTGTATGAATTTGTCCACATATTGGCCATGAGCCATGAACAAGAAGGAAGAATCGAGATTTGAAAAGACAGGGATAAATCACAGCCATGAAAAGGATTATCTTTCGGACAGACACTATGGCCCTGATGTTTACTCTGGGCCAGTTCAGCCACAAAAAAGGGGACACCTTGCTAACAATGATATTAAACCACATTCATAGGCGTATGCTTCATGGATAGTCAGTTGATATTGATGAAGATACTGAGAAATTAGAATTATGGCGATTTGTTAATGAAATTTCATGAGACCAGCCAAAAGTCCATGCAAAGTTGATGTCCTCTTGTGGCCTTCTAGATGGCTTCTTGAACTAGAGGCAACTAGAATATTATAGAGGAAACTAGAATATTATGGATGAATAGGACCAATTTATCACCCTGAGGAACACACGGAAATGAAAGCATGAGGCTTGTGGACGATCAGCCACTGTACTGATATGTTGAATTTTCAAGAGACTGAAAATTCATGGAACTGAAAGAATGGATAACGTTAAAACTGCAGATAATTGTTCAAGAAATAGCTTGAAAGGACATGAACTTGTCATTTATTGATTGAGCTGAAAAGCAATTGAATATGGATCACAGATTTCAATCTTTTGGTGATTTTATGATGATTTTTATTATATTATTATTTGGATTTAATGCTGGTGTAACCTTTAAAGCTATAGTTAATCACCAATGAGTCTTTGAACGGATAGAATTAATATTTTTGTATGATATTTTTATGAAATAGTAGGTAGGTTTATTTTAAATAAAGTTTTTAAAATTTTAATTTAATTATAAATGATTATTAGTTGATAAATTAGATTTAATTTGTACAACATTATTTTGAAATATTTTTTACATAATATAAAAAATGAAAAGTGAGATTTTTTATTTTTATTTTATTTTTATTAATAGAAAATGTGATAAATAAAAACTTGAAAAAAGTTCCCCAAAAAGAAAAATTTTTTGAGATGTGAAAATGTAAAAAAAATTAAGTCACGATATTAACCCATGGTATTATAAACAAAGTCTATTTATCAATTAAAAATTTTTATGGGTAAAATGAGATAAAATTTCCATGGTTAAGAATTCTGGTCAATATCTTTTATTTAAAATATATATATGTTTTTAAATTATAATATTAACTTAATTTTAATAATTTAAAAATAAAGTTACAAGGTGTTTTTTATTATTTTTTTAATTTCAATGTATTATAAAGTAAATGTTTTGATGTCTATTGGCATTTATCTAACACTTAATTATATGATTGGTCTAGTTGTAATTTTAAATTTCATCATACAATTTGGTAGAAATTGTTAACTTTGATTTGATATTAAAAATTAAGTTTGACATTAATTTGTTACATATTGGAATGCCTAATTTATATTACAATTTTCCTTTTAATTAATTATTTGTTAAGTTAAATTTAAAATACGATTTCAAATTCTTATATGTAATAAATAATAATGGAAATAATTATGTATATTTTCATATATATAGAGAGAATTATAAAAATATTTGATATGCATTACTGTATCTGGGGATAATTATAAATACTTGTAAATGAAGGTAAGTTTATCAAATTGTTATTAATGAGTGTTCCACTCCTCATTATAGGAATCAATTATGGATTTTATGCTAAAGCATGTCACAATATGGCTAGGGTGAATGAAGTTCTTGTTGAGATTTAATATCACTCATCGAAACCCATTACTCTCATGTTAAAGACAAGTTACTTACTATTGAGCACATCAAGCCTTCATGCAATTATCACCCTACAATGGCACTCTCTTCTCTTTTTTAACACAAGTAAGATCTTCCCTTTCTCTCCTCCACAATTCCTTAGGGTTCTTCATTCCTTCTAGTGCAAGCAAAAGAGTCCAAGATCATTGATTTCCTATTTTGAATGAAATGGAGAAGAATCAATTGGCCAAAATAGTCCATGATAAACACTAACAAGGTTGCAAGTTTGTGGTGTTTGCTTCAATGATTGTGGACATTCCAACCATTGTTTTACCATCAAAAGCATCCCATTTCTTCTAAAAATATCAACAATGAATCCCCCAATTTCTGCATGCCCTTACCAACGAGTGCATGTGGTTTTCTTGTTATTCTAGGCATAAAAACCATGGGATTCACATAGCTTTCTTCCATAATCCTAGAGAGGGAAAACATTTGAATAAGATTATGGAGCATGTTGATGGAAAAGGAATGCTCCATGTAGAGTGGAAGGACACAATAATGATCCACAAATGAAGTGAACATTGGTTTTCCCCTAGAAGTTGCACACAACAAGTGTGCCTTTCTCAAGAAGTGTGGAGAAATATCCAAAGGACCATGAAAGTAAAAAATTGATGGGAAATGTTTATAAGGAAGTATGGGGAAGGAGTGTGTTAGAGCCTAAATCTACCTCAGGCTGAGAAAGGTAGGATTTAGGATAACATCAAACCACACTTAACCTGGTAGCTAGCCCTACCAGGTCGAGAGAGGACTCTCTCTTGGTCAATCTCAGCAAGATATGATCGATGAGGGCTTGAGATGACTAATATGCTCACTGAGTTTAGGCTAGGTATGTGTGTAAATAAGTTTGATTGAATAAAATTATGTTTTTGTTGGTTCCAATGGAAAGGCGGATTTTGGGTGCGGGGAATGAGGCTCAGTTTTGCAGAGATCTCAATGGGGCAAGGTAAGCAACTGATTTTGG
>APFE031360729.1:0-12002 GCA_000404065.3 Pinus taeda | reverse complement strand
TTATGAACCACTAAACAATTATTTTACATGACTTGATTTTCCATGAATATTGGTAGATAGCAACCAATAATGATTATCCTACTATTAATTTAACAACTAAATTATAATATATTTTTGCTCCCCAAAAAAATGATATTTACTCTTAATTCCATTTTATCTATATACATAAATATTTTTTATTCAAAATACATTTCTAAATAAAAAAATTAATGCTACTAAAATTTGAATAACTAAACTATACTAGCAATTGCCCCTAAAGGTGCAAGGATACACCGAATGAATGGAAAATTTGGTAATAAGATTCCTGAACTATTTTCCCTATATCAAATGGAGTGGGACAATAAAAACAGATAGACTAATTGTTTTCCCTTATATATTCATTCGTTGAATTGATGGGATGTCGGCAAAGAGAAACCTACAAAATGGAAAGTGGATGGTGATATTTATTGAGGCATCTAAAACCCAATGCTGATATTGATTGATTGAGGCAACCAACAAGTTTGTGGTTTTGTATTTTGTAAAATTAAAATCAGTGTTTCCTGATGTCAAAACTGATATTGATAATCAAGATTTGAGTGACTCATATTGATATTGGATGAGGTATACAACAAATTTGTAAGTATGTATTTTATAATAGTAAAATCGAGATTTCCAAGAACTGATATATCTAAGTAATTTCTAGAAATTGATATATTACACAAGTTTGAGTGAAGAGAATAATTCGTAGGACTTTCGCGAACACAAGAGTTTCTCAGTAGGGCAGTCTTGTCATTCCCACATTTCATCACTTGCTAGGACTTAGAGGACTAAATTTTTAGGAGATTGCAACAACTACAAATGGTAATGTCTCAGGTGACCACCATGAAACTTCGTCTTCCAAGGAGGAAGACAAAGAAAAGGTACAAGGTCAAGAAGTGAAGCCATGATGAACTTAGGGGAGTTAGGGAAGGTCTGTAGCTTGTCATATTTCCCTTACAACATCCATATTTCCTTCTTCATTGTTTAGGGTTTTTGATTCATGGTTTTTGTCCTCCCTTGAGACTACCTGATTTTCCTTGAGGATTTCAAGGGTGGTGGATGCATCTGTTAGGTAAAATTTATGGCTTGAGAAAAGTTCTTGGAAACAAGGAAAACTGTTAGGTAAAATTTATGGCTTGATCAAAGTTCTTGGAAACAAGGAAAACTCTTACCATCTTGGAAGGTTTTGAGGGATGTGGAGTCCATATTTTGTTTCCATTCCACTGATGTGAAGGGCCTTTGTCTATGGTGTTGTTGGATTGTTGAAATTGCTTATGGGTTTGTCCACAGAGGAGATTTAATTTCCTCACTTCTTGGTTCATTCAAGCATAATTGTGCATCTTACCTTACAACAATCATAATTTTTCCAACTATTATAATGAGAGCGATGATTTTAAGAAATTTTGTAACAATATTGCAAGCAATACAGTGAACTGATTCAAAAAGGGTCAAGTAATGAAGCCAGGATGACTTTAGGGGAGTTAGGAAATGTTGTGCAGCTTGCCATATTTCCCTTATAACAATCACTAGATTCCGTTTTTTTTTTTACGGGATTTCATCAATGTTGTTAAACTGGTGCAAGGTATCTTATCCATCTTCATTGCTTAGGGCTTGTGATTCAAGGTTTTCATCCTGCCTTGAGACTAACCGATTTTTCTCAGGGATTTGAAGGGTTATGGATGCATCCATTGGGTGAAATTTATGCCTTGAATAGAGTTCTTGAAAACGAGGAAATCTCTTAACATGCTGGAAGGTTTTGAGGAATGTGGAGTCCAGATTTTGTTGCCATTTTAGTGATCTGGAGCTCCATTGTTTATGGCATAGCTAGATTGTTGAAATTGCTTATAGGTTTCTCCAGTGCAGAGGAGATTTAATTTCTTAAACTCAAGATTGAAACGTACATCACCTTGGAATATCCCTTAAGGAGATATGGGCATTCGACATTCATTTCCCAACCCTGGCAGAATACTAGGTAGAATCAAGTTTGTAAACGTTGCGTTAATCATGGGGACTTTGTCCTTGGCCCAGTCATCATATAGAAAAAGTAGGAGATTTTAGTTAAAAGGTAGAAATGGGGAATGAACGTTAATAAGAACATAATCAACAAATATGAGCTAAGGACTCAGAGAGGGAAGTTTGGCAAAACGTTTCGCAGCCTACCTGACAATTGTTTGACAAATCAACAATAGAAAACAAAGTAAAAGTGACAATTGTACTGTGGAAAAAAAAGGTAGATGATGGTAAGCAGCCAATTAATTCAAAAGAAATAGCTTTGGTGTAATTATATAATTTAGTTTATGAATAATTATATTAATTTAATTTTATAGTTTAAAAAGAAAACCTTTTATATATTAATTTATGAATAAATTGATGTGTTATTTTTAATTATTTTTTTTTAGATATTATTTTCTTAGAGTTTCTCCTGATTATTTTTTAAAATATCATTTATTAAATTTAATTTTCTCTTAAGTCTTTACTTCACAAGTTTATATTTATAAATTTTATTCTAAAATTTCCTAATAACAAAACAGAAAAACTAATTGAAAATCAAAGTATTTGACTTGTAAAATGATTACAATGATTAAGTATAGCCTGCCATAGTTAGGTACAAAAATACCTTTGCCTTACTTTAACGAGGCTTCAAATTTTCGTATAAAGATTTACATGAGGCTTCAAATTTTAGTATAAAGATTTACATAAAATTAGAGAGATATTCTTATAAAAATCCAACTTATAATTGTCAAATTTCAAAATTTTAGATGCCCTAGGGGTTTTTGATGGTGCTAAATCTATTTCCACTATCAAAACTTGAACACTCTTCTAATTTTTTGAATTTTTTTTTTACCAAAATCCAATTATTTTTTTACGACTATTTTTATATATTAATATATTTTAAATTAAATTATATATAGAGATAAATCACTGATTTCAAATTCAAATTCTTTTAATCCTAATAATTATGTAAAACATTTTATATAAATTTCATTACATACCTTTCTGAATATGAGAACCTCAATCAATAAAATCAAACATGAATTTTGATCCATATAAAATTTCAATAAACATCATTTTCATAATAAGTGAGAGTCATAATTTTTTTTATGGTAAAGTAATGAGAATTATTTAAAATATTTTATAAGAACTTCAATTTCTATTTTTTACCTAATTTCATACCTATCAATAATATTAACCTGAATTTCAAATATTTATGATAAATTAATGAGAATTATTTAAAACATTTTATGAGAATTTTAATTTCTATTTTTTACCCATTTTCATACCTATCAATAATATTAACATGAATTCGAAATAATCATATGTCAATAAAGTATTAAACTCTAATAAATATTATTTTCACGTAAAATGTATAATTTGTTTAATGTTAAAGTTATCATTAATATCAACATGAATTTCAAATAATGCTATGTCAATAAGGTATTAAAGTAAAATGCATAATTTGTTTAATGTTAACGTTTTAGTAACCGTGTAACACATTTTAAATAATGCTATGTCAATAAGGTATTAAAGTAAAATGTATAATTTGTTTAATGTTAACGTTTTAGTAACCGTGTAACACATTTTATATGAATTTCGGTCCTTCACCTTTTTCATTTTGATATTCCTTATCAATAATATTATTGTCATTCTCAAATAAATTTCAATTTTCATCTTTTTCATTCCGATGATCTCCATCAATAATGTTATTATGAATTTCAAATAGCCATTTGTTTTATAATAAAGTAAAATTTTATGGTTTTTTAAACAAAAATATATTTTTTAATAAAAATATATATTAAATTATATTTTAAAAAAAAAAATAGATAATTATTATGATAAAAAAAATATATTAATTTTTAATTAGGGAAAATATTTAAAATTTATATATAAATAAAAATACATAATATAATATATATCTACATGCTAGTAAGATTAAAAAAAAATGTAATAGTTTGGATCTAAGCACAAAGATTTCAAATTATTTTTTTAATGGTACCATAGGAATATCAACTATATATTTTTCAAAGGTGTTGGTTGATATTGTAAACCCTTTCTCGTAACAATCTCTCTTCCCTTTAAAGGAAAGAATGCATGTTATGTAAAGTTGAACCATTTATAAAGTATAAGTTTACAAAGTATAAGTTTATGGTTACTTGTATTTTGATTTTGAATATCAACAAGACGGGCTGCGGGGCAGCTAGTCCCTGCCCCAGCCCAATAGTCAAACAAAAAGTCCGTAGCTTGCCAGGAGAGCGAAGCATAATACAGTTTGCTGTGAAGCATATGTCAATAGTCTTACAGCTTGCCAGGAGAGTGAAGCATAATACAGTTTGCTGCGAAGCATATGTCAATAGTGGAGCGAAGCATATTTAGACGTTGCTCTGTCAATAGTTTTGTAGTTTTCCATTGCCAGGAGAGCGAAGCATATTTAAACGTTGCCCTGTCAATAGTCTTGCAGTTTGCCAGGAGAGCCAAGCATATTTAGACGTTGTTGCGCTGCCAGGAGAGCGAAGAGCAATCGCTTCCGGGCATTCTCTCCATAACAAAAGCATACTGAGATTACCAGAACTAGAAGCATCCAGCTCTGGATCGTAACAATGAGTAGAATGTACTGCATTTGGTGTACTGCATAAAGTCCTTTGACAATAATGAACCTCCAGCAATAGCAACAAGTAACGTGGAATGCGTTAATGAACCTCCAGCAGCAGCAACAAGTAACAATGAAAATCCACCACACCATTCTTCCACAAGAAAGGAATGGTTGGAGATAAAGGTAAAAATATAAAACAACGATATAAATATAGGTCTCTTGCAAAGCTTCTTTCAGTATCTTTGCGTATCTAGCCTCATAATTCAGAACAACATATGCACCTCTGCTTTTACATATACGAAATAGCACATTGGATTTTTCGAAAGGTAGAACAGAAATATGCAATTATGTCTTTAATATGCGAAAGAGTATACTATTGTTTTCTGGGTCAAAAGTGAAATCGGTATATAAGTGCGAAATTTTAAGAATTCAACTGTATATAAATATTGTGCTTATGTTTAAATGTTTAGCTTATACATTTATGACTTTTGCCAGGAGAGCCAAGCATATTTAGACGTTGTTGCGCTGCCAGGAGAGCGAAGAGCAATCGCTTCCGGGCATTCTCTCCATAACAAAAGCATGCTGAGATTACCAGAACTAGAAGCATCCAGCTCTGGATCGTAACAATGAGTAGAATGCACTGCATTTGGCGTAGTGCATAAAGTCCTTTGGCAGTAATGAACCTCCAGCAGCAGCAACAAGTAACAACGAAAATCCACCACACCATTCTTCCACAAGAAAGGAATGGTTGGAGATAGAGGTAAAAATATAAAACAATGATATAAATATAGGTCTCTTTCAAAGCTTCTTTCAGTATCTTTGTGTATCTAGCCTCATAATTCAGAAAAACATATGCACCTCTACTTTTACATATACGAAATAGCACATTGTATTTTTCGAAAGGTAGAACAGAAATATGCAATTATGTCTTTAATATGCGAAAGAGTATACTACTGTTTTCTGGGTCAAAAGTGAAATCGGTATATAAGTGCGAAATTTTAAGAATTCAACTGTATATAAATATTGTGCTTATGTTTAAATGTTTAGCTTATACATTTATGAGTGTTTTAGAACATTATCGATATATAGTGTATCTAGACACCTACGAAATAAATATCATTAACATTAAAATGTATTTTTTAAGTTCTAGATTCTAGTAAATTAAAATTAATTCTATTCTATATCGGTAGAGAATAATAATGGCATGATTCTCAATGCACGGTATGATTATGCCTCAGGTTTTGAGTAACTCAGCGGACCCAGTCTGAATGCAGTGTCTGCATGAATCCCAAGTGTCAATTAGCAAGCAAGCCAGATACGGCAGTTCGTTCACTGAAGACAGGTCTTTGATCAGGTCGAAGCAGTCAGGTGGGATCAGCAGTCAAGAAGGTCGCTTATCCGCTTCATAACTGGTCGCACCGTAACATACAAAGCACGCAAGTGAATCCATGGCAATGGTAGCCATTTCAGCTCTTTCGATAGTGGCCAGTAATTCATTAAATTCATGTACATTTAACTTATCATAGTTTTCAATTTCGTCAACTTTTGTTATTTCATGTGCATTTACTTGTTTTCTGATTTGGGTCATTGTTTTGTGCAGGGGAATGCAGCCAATGTGTTTTGGGTCATTGTTTGCTTCATTCCCCAGTTCAAATTACACCATACCTGCAATTCCAGTTGATCAGGAGGAGAAAAGGCTGCAGCTCAGAAAGGACAAGTTTAACCCATTCACTGCTATGTGTTTCACAAATTGAAATTCTAGCTTCAAGAAGGGTTCTGGAGAATTTACGCTAGTTCAAGAACGGTTATGGAGAAATTACGCTGGTTAAATTCTCGTGGGATCACTACAGGAAGGGTGCGTTGAAAGGCAGCCAAATAGCCATGTTTTGGCGGACTTGCTGGTACCATACAACCTCCACATATTGGTGATTTTTGGCGAGTTTCGTTTTCCTTTTCGAGTTTAAATTTGGTCTTTAGGCTTGTGTTAATGGCTGAAAGGGGCTTCTTGATAGGAGCCGTTGCTGCCCTGTTTTGGCTGCCTGACATGCGTGGACAACTTGCAGAGTTCTCTCAAAACCTGGGGCATTAACATCCCCAAACCCAACACTACGTGCGATCAGAATGTGAGTTTAGTTTTAAAATACACTGTCTTTTAGTTCTAGTTTTAAAATACTTAGCTAAGTTCTGGTATATCTTTTGATCTGACTGGTTCTACGGTAATTACTTTAATAACTATTTACTGAAACTTTATAACTAGTAATAAATAGTTATTTACTAACGCAAATTAGCCTGCATAAATTCAGAATAAAGCCTGATTTCAACGCTGACTTGTCCTGCAATGATAGCGTTAATCCTGCTATGATAGCGTTAATAGAACACACAGTAGCATACAACAAATGAAATAAACAATAATGCAAATATCACAAGTTAATGAGACAATTAGAATAGAACTAAAATCAATATAAAATAAACACCCGGAAATAATAACAATTTACAAATCATTCACAATAATGTACTGAAAAGAAAATCGATTACCATGAACTTCATATCAGTCCATTAGAAGCTTTGAGTCTGACAGAGAATGGTATTGCGCAATAGTGCGATAGCACTCTCCACAAGACTTCAACACTCTTCCCCTTGTGGGTTCAACTACAGATCAAGCCCGTGTTATATATAGATTACATCGCCCCAAAGATGCCCTTCTTCTCCTATAGATTTTACTAAAAATACTTATTGGCACTTATTTTAGTTACAGTTAATGTTTGTCATGGAGTATCAACCACAAGGACTAATGGATAAGAATAATTTCTCAGGCGACAAAAAATAGAACTAGTAAAAATAGATTAAATTTCTTTCAGAAAAAAAAAAAAAAAGAACTAGTAAAAATAGATTAAATGTTTCTAGTGATTTAAATTTCTTTCAGAAAAAAACAGAACTAGTAAAAATAGATTAAATGTTTCTAGTGATTTTACCATGTGATTTTATGTCTGAATTGAGTCTTTTTCACAAATTTTGGTATTGCACTGGTAGTTAATTCCAGGAGCAGAACCAGGCCAAGCAGAAAGCCGCCCTAATTAATGATCCAAGAAGAGGAAAACTGATTAATTTCAGAGCCATATTAATTTTAGACCCGTCTGTGGGAGTGCAGAGCATGTAGACAGTGAGTTATGAAGACAGAGACCTGGGATTCTCATGCAGACACTGAATCAACATGCAGACAGAGAGCGAAGCAAACAGACAGCGAAGCAAGCATGGAACATGGGTTGGCAAGAGCTACTTATAAACTAGTTCTAGTTCACTAATATATCACTTTAACATTTAATGTTAGCGAATTAATGCTAATGTAAATATAGCATTAGTTCTGGAAGGTGTCAAGTTGGTCTACTTCTCCTAACGTTTTCCTAAGTTTTGAGCCTGTATACCTCGGTTTGAGGCCAAATAAGAAGGAAATTGCGTTGATTGGCTAAGAGGATAAAATATTGTATTTTCTGATATGTTCTTTACGGAAACTTTGGTTTAAGCTCAAATGCGTTTATCGATTATTGTGTCAAAATAATGCTATCGGGCAAAACCGATTACTATAGTCCCTGCCAGCCCGAAGGGCAGGGACTAATAAATGACATCATTTAAATTATGATTTTATTTTAATAGTTTGTTTTATTTTTTAAGTTTGTTTGAGCTATAAGTATTTTAATTTTGAATTTCATAATTTACATAATATTTTATAATATCACTATCACTAATTGCACCACTCTTCTATAAAATAATAATTTATAAATCACTAGGCATAAAAATAAAACTAATAAAAAAATTTAAAATTTTACAAACATATTAATTAAAAAAAAAACAAATCTTTGAAAAGGCTTAAATATTGATTTTGATAACATCTTTCATATTAATCATATCATAAGTTGCTCGTACACATTTAAAACCATGTGATGTGGTTCATCCTCAGCACAAAGGTTAAAAAGTTAGGCAATCAGAATGTTTACATAACAAAGAAGGATTAAAAAATTCAGTCAAACTTTAGTAAATAAATTATTATATAGTATCAATTTGTTTTATTTATTTTATTTTATTTATATTTTTAATTAAAAATAATATTGAATTCTAATTAGGTTTGATTAATTTAATAATAATTATAATAAGAATTGAATATTGTAATATATAATCATATTCAAAATTAAGTGTGATTGTATTGTCAAATATGGTTTTAAATAACTAATATTCAATAACTAGATTCGAATATTATATAAAATATTGGCGAGAATATTTAATAGGGACGTCAAAGAGGATATATATATAATATATCTATATTAATATATTATTATATATATTATATTATATATATATATATATATATATTAAAAAAAATTATTACGAAGAGAGGGAGGGGATCCAACTTCTACTTAAGTTCCAACCATCATCCCTACTAAGATTAGTACTGCTCTATTCAATTTCAATGGCCTCTCTAATATTCCTATGATGGAAGTGATCAACCTTGTGATGGCCCAAGAATCCTCAATGCAGACATGGTGATTGGATTTCACTGCATGTTCAGGTAAAGCTAAGGAACAAGAATGGTTATGCTTAATATCTACTGCATGTTCTTGGGTTCTCTAGTTAATGGAACGACCAATTTCCCCAATGTAGGGAATCCCACAAGAACACAGGATGGAGAAGAACCCTTTCACATCTTTACAATTTACAGGGTCTCTGACGAATCAAAGAGAATTTCTAATGGTATTAAGGGGCCTGAAGGTAGCAGAAACTTTGTTCTTTTTGAGAATATGAGGAATCTTATCGGTGGTCCCCTTAAAGGGAATTTGAACATTGGAGATTATATCATCATGAGAATGCTTAAACCATGATTCTTTATTAGCCCTTAGAAAAGCTCTGGGGCCCCATTTCCTACTATATCCATTATTTTTAAAAAAAATTAGAAAATGAAACTTTTTCTCTTCTAATTGATTGTCATCAGTTATTATTAGAGCATAGGTTGCAAGGGTGTTGGGAACCCCTGAGTGATTCTCATCAGAAATTCTTAGAGCACAAGTCACAAGGGTGTTGAGAACCCTGAGCTTCTCCATGCCCTTGCGACCCATGCTATAAGAATTTCTTATGAGAATCACTTAGAAGATGAAAAATCTCATCTTCTAAAAGTATTTGAAAATAACGGCTATAGCAAGCAACATCACCTCAGAGCTTTTTAAGGGCTAATAAAGAATCAAGAATTAAACCCTCTCATGATGATATAATCTCCAGTGTTCATCTTCCCTTTATCCATGCGACCACCAATAAGATTTCTCATATTCCCTAAAAGAACAATGTTTCTTCTACCTTCAAGACCCTTAATACCAATAGAGATTCTCTTAGGTTCGTCAAAGACCCTGTAAAACCTAAAGACATGAAAGGGGTCTTGTTCATCTTGTATTCTTGTTGGGTTTTGTACATTTGGGAAACTAGTTGCTCAATTAACCAGAGAATCCGAGAACATGTAGGAGATATTAAGCACAACCATTCATGTTCCTCAACTTGAGTTGAACATGCAGTGAAATATAATTACCATGTCTTCATTGAAGATTCTCGACATCATCGCTAGGCTTGATCACTTCCATCATAGAAAGTTTAGAGATGTCATTAAAATTGAAAAGCACACTATTAATCTTAACAGAGACGATGGTTGGAAGTTAAGTAGAAATTGGATCCCCGCCCTCCCTTCATATATATATAATATATATATATATATATTATATATATATTATTATATATATATAATATTAATATATATATATATATATATCTATATATATATATATATATTAATATATATCTTCAACTCCTTATTAAATATGTTTTCATATTTTAATATGATAATATTTGAATCTAATTGTGAATACAATTTTATTTAATAACCTATTTCATATATTATTAAACGTATTTTCAATTATGTTTATATATTTAAATATTCAATTTTTATTCTATTATCTAACTAATTTTAATTCAATTTATTTAATTAAAAATATAAATAAAATAAAATTAAAACAAAACAAAACAAAATTATAATTATATATAAATTTATTTCAACTAATTTTAATGGCTAATTTCTTAAATAATTATTCGAACGGCTAACTTTGAACTAGATTGCAGCTTTTGTTATTTAACATTTTGATTGGAAATATTTACCTTTGTCCTGGAGGTAAACCACATTGGATGTTTCGAAACGTCGCCCAACAACTTATAATGTGATTAATCTAAAAGACTTTATCAAAATCAATATGGATTAGAAAAGTAAAAAAATCAAGACTTAAATATTATTTCAATATATGTAAAAAAACCAATAATACTTTAACTCTTTAAATTACATTCAAGTATACGAGAGGCACGACTATGACCTCTATCTCCATATCCTTAGGGTGTCTGTTAGGCCCCTATACTACTAGTGTAACCCCTATTGTTATTAGTACAACCCACTTATGATATTGATGTACCCATGTAGTGCCCATATTGTTACTATTGTGCCCAATAGAAGCCCACTGTTGTTATTATTGTGCCCTTACATTATTATTGTTATGTCGGCTCTGATTATGTTATGACCCCTTAAACTCCTATATATAGAAAGGAGGTCTTTTCATTTGTATCATCCAAGAATTATTCATTTATGTAATGTAAAGGAGGCTTCCCCCTCGAAGAGGCTGAATTATAAGGCGTTGATTTATCTTTCCTATCTTTTCTTGAGCTCGTTTCATAACATTTGGTATTAGAGCTTTGGATTCTAGGGTTTCACTTCTTCAAATAAGTCATCGTGGAGTTTTGACTATTACTTTTTTCTGTGACGTTTAAGAAGCTAAAAAAACCCATTTGAGAAGAAATCGTGCTAAACCTTAGGTTTGAATTTCAGAAATTTTCGCACTATATTTTCGGAGATATGATCTAAGGAAGTTGGTCTTTTTGCAGACTCTTGAATTGCATTCTAAACAGGTGACCTATGGAAAATCATCATAACTTTCTCTCTAAGCATTGGATTGAAATTTCATAAGAAGGTGCAGAAAGAGAACAGACTGTAGTTTCTTGTATATATTTTTCATTGCCAAAGGTCGAAATAGTGACAAACGGCACTTTATACAAGTTCTCTCTTCTGGAAAGGTCTATAATCAAGTCATCTTGGGATATTGTGCATAACTATTTCTTGGAGAATCCAATTTGGATCAAACTGGTGGCATTAGAAAGAGGACATAGAGGGCAACTACAGACCACAATTTTAGAACTTAAATATCCGAAAGTACAGAGTTACAGTCATTTCAAGATTGAGCTCCTAAAATCAAGAAAAAGAAAGATGAGGAAGTTTGATGGCAAGGATCCGGTAAATTGGATACTTCAGATGGAGCAATATTTT
>APFE031360727.1:1594-32287 GCA_000404065.3 Pinus taeda | reverse complement strand
GTATGTGGATACCATTGGAGTTATATGGAGCAATGCGATGTGTTGTCAACCCAAGTTCCAGTAGCAAATCATTTTGGATCCACCCATAAATTTGTTCACACGCTGTGTTGACCAGGACAGTGAGATCAATAGCTTCCCTTCGATTGGCCATAACATTCTGGTGATGAATAAGGTTCCAAAGTCTCGCTACGGCTTGCTCCAGTCGCTGCTGATGATACTCAAACAGGTTCTGTTTGACTTCCTTTTCTGTTGGTGTCACTATATCTTTGAGTATTTCATCACCAAACAAGTGAAATGTCAATACATATGAATATGCGAGGACACGCCTTGATCTGACTAGCCTTTGCATTGCATTTAGCAACCAACTATAGTCAGTAACACCAGATTCCTTGCTTCCAAAATCTAATATTTTCTGTTGTAATAATTCCCTCTGCTTTGCTTCAAGCTTCAACGAATATTTATGTGCCTCCCATCCGGAGTAATAATGCGTGTACCTCTTCAAATCACGTTCTACCTTCTCAATATCCATCTCCTGAACTTCTTTATATCGACCACAACTGTGCCCAGCAATGCTTGTACGGGTATGTCTAGCTCCAGTGGCGCCACCACACAACCAACAGAAGTGTTGGCCACATAAGCATGTCACCAAGTCGCAGCCACCATCTTTTGTGACGTTTTCCCACACTTGGGGCACGACTTGGTATTAACTGCAATCCAATTTTGAGACTCAGACTCGTCATTGCATTTCTTATCCCAAAGCTCCCACATCAAACAGGAGCAAGGAGAATGTGGTTGAGCCAAACAATTGAAGCAAAACTCATGCCCGCAAGTGCACTGGATCTCACAGTAAACATCTCCTTCAACTCCAACTGCATTTCCACAATGGGGAACACTAGGGCACCACTTCACTTTGTCGTTGTCATCAATATAGGACTCAAATAGGAAGCGATCGAAGCGTTGGGCTGCTTCAACATCTTTAGCAGTCACTAACTTTCTTATGATGTCTTCATCATAGATGACGTTACATTCCGGATCCATGCACTTAATCTGCTTGCTTTGTCCCTCTCTTATCAGCGTAAGAAAGTGCTTTGTCCAACAAACATTGCAGAAAGTGTGACCACAATCCATCATTGTGGTGTCCCCCTCCTTCAAATCTTCCTCTGCACACACATCACACATGGTAATTACGAAATTTGTGGATTCCGGTCTATTTGCAACACCCGCTCATGAAAAAAACCACTCAACACCTCTTTCAGCATATGCATCCATCAGTCTTTGAAAATCCCAGCGATGATGAATTAAGAGTGTGCGAGCATGTTGCTCCTTTACAACAAGGATTTTCATCACCTCATCTAACTCCCCTCTCTGAGCCGGCAATAAATTTTGTTGAGAGATGAGGTGGATGGTCTGTGCAGGGATAGGCATGGAGGAAGAAGCCTCTAGATAGTTCTTATCACCGCTCATCAAATCCTCCTCGCCGCTCGTCAAATCCTCCTCATCTCCGCTTATCAAATCCTCGTCGCGGCTAATCAAATTGTCTGCCATGGCAAATCCTTTACGATTATGAAGTTCAATATGAGAAGTGGGCGATGATCCTATGCGACCCTATGTAACTGACATTTTTTCTACCCGCCCATAGCTTGATGGTCTTTCTGGCTATCCACACATATAAAGGTCTTATGGACCACATACCTCGTCAATGAAAACCGTTTCATACCATTTTTTTAAGTAGCCTTTTGTAATCATGGCAATGGGACAATTAATTCAATTTAATTTCGCAACGGTTTGTAACCTTATATATTAGTTTAATGGAAACCTTTTAAGATTTAATGGTTGAGAGAGTGGTTTAATTTGACTTGGTGCAAGGGACTCGTAGTTTAAGGAAAGTGGAGAAATATTTTAATCATAAAAATATCAAAATTACTCGATCATGTCAAGTCAGTTATATAAGCATTTATATCACAATAAAGAGTTGTATTATTATAGTATTTTTTGAAAAACAATTTCTGGATTTACATAAGTGATGGGGAATTTTATAAAAACAAGTTTGTTTGTTTGTTTGTTTGTTTGTTTTTTTTGTTTGTTTGTTTTTTTGTTTGTTTGTTTGTTTGTTTGTTTGTTTGTTTTTTTTTTTTTTAATATTCAAGTGTGCCTTCAAAATGCACAAAAAAATTTAAATATACACATTATAATGGGCTATGAGAAGGGGATTGATTATATGCCCACTTTCTACCAACCCAGAATTTGATGATGTTTCTGGCTATTTACAGATAAGTCAGATCACATACCCAAAGTAACCTGGTCAATGAAAATTGTTGAATATATTTTTTTGTTTATACCATTTTGTAATCATGGGTAATTAATTTAATTTAATTCTACAACTGTTTGTAACCTTATATGCTAGTTTTCATGCACACTCCCAATGGAAACCTTTAAAATTTATTGGGCGACAAAGTACTTTAATTTGACTTGGTGGGAGATCCTTATAGTTTGAAGAAAGTGGAGAATTATTCAAAAAAACATACCAAAAATTACCCAATTATTTATAATAAAGAGTCTATATTATGGTATTTATTTTTCTAGTTATTTTTCTTTTAATGCACACTTCTTTTCCATGAATAATTTTTCTAAAAACACTTTTTAATTCACATAAGTTATAGAATTTTTATAAAATCAAAAGACTTTAAAAATAATTCATGTATGTTTTTGGGTTTTGAACCATAATTCAATTGTTATAGCTCATGTTCCCATCATTCCAACTAATTATGTACAATATAAAAGTATATCTAAGGTAGTGGAAACCTACATTGGATCTTTTGATTTAGCATATTTGTATTTAGGAAATATTAAAATTATATTTTTTTATTTTTCTAATCACCTTTCAAGTCACGAAACATTATTTTCTTGTTTTTTTTGGGTTGAGTTTTTTATTTTTCACATTCATTAATGAAGTAAAAGATTATTGGCAAAGATCTTCATTATTAAGATGCAGAAGAAAATTGTGTGTATTGCATGCACTTTATTAAGTTTATTTTATCTTTTTATATTATTGTTGTATTGAAAGACACACTCCAAACATTAAGTTATTATGTATAGAAGAGATGTTCTAATGTATTTTAAACATTTTGACTTGATCAAAATATATTAAAATAAAATATAAAATAAAATAAGATAACTAATAATTATATTTATGGGTATGTTTATAATTTTAATTATAATTAACTATAATTAATAATTAAACTAGCTTAAATTCATTTTAACTCTGCGATCTACCAAGCACCAATGAAGATCAAATCTCTTTTCACATTGAAAGAGGTTTGCACCTTAAAATATTTGATCCCTCTCTATTCTTACAAATATAGAATTAAAGTAGATCTAGACTACTTTACTCAATAAGAAGAAACTCTTTCTCTTTTTCTAATTAGATATTTATGTAATTTAATATGATATTATGAATTTATTTCAAATTATACAATAAAAATTGTTGAATATTTTATTGTTCTAATTATCACATCAAATAAAAGCATGATGATTCAATTGAGTGATTTATAATCAACCTTCATACTCCCACTTGCACACATCAACCTAGATAGTAGTTTAATGAAGATTTTTTATTTGTTTAGGCATAGATTCTAAGTTTCTTGTCACTGTGATATTATAGCTTTATACCCTTTCTATTAACACTTGGGACAAGAAAGTACATTCCCATATTATTATTGGAGGATATAGCATAATAAAATACTTTCCCTTATCCCCTTGAAAATTAATATATAAAAAAATATAATTATATAAATCATTCATATATATATATATATTTTCTTATTTGTTTTTATTTTTTATTTTTCCTTTTAATTATGACTACTTTTTAGTATATGTCATAGTTTTAAATTATGAAAGGAGATGTCTAGCAAAGTCACTCAAATTAGCCTTTACAATTATATTAAATTTCAATTATGTGATGGATACACTATAACTAAAATTTGAGTGTTAGTTGAACTCCTCTTTTGTGATGTTTCTTAATTAGATACTTAGTTTATACATCATATATATGTGACTTGATAAATGTATCTCGTTATGGAATATGATAAGTAACCCCTTTTAGATATGTTGCTCACTTGACAATGATGTTGTGTTGACACATATGTCTAACTAGTAAAAGGAAATGTTTTATACTCACCATCCCATTTATTCTCATCTATATTAAACATTGCATATGATGATAAAGAAATCTAATTTTTTTATGAGTATTAATATTTCTTTATTAATTTAGATAATATTAATGCTTATTTAATGATGGATATCATGATTTTTCCTTGATAGCATGGTTGATACTAGTTGATAATTTCATGTTTTGAGTATTAATATTACACAAAGCATTGGAATTCTTATGATGATAACCACTTGTGACAATTTAATATTATTTATGAGAAGGTCTTTCACATGTTTCACATCATTAATTGTTGGTCGATGTTTTGAACCATTTAATGTGGTTTGTCTTCAAGATCTAATTTAATATTAGTGTATCCTTATTTTGATATGATCAAGGAAGTGCACATTTTTAATGATGTGCATATGTTTGAAGCCTCATATGATGTATGCATATATTGGATATCATACATTTGACATGATTGATATTATGATTTATGATATATGCATATGTTTGATGACTTGTTTTAATGTATGTGAGTGTTAGATATCATTCCTTTAATACGGTTCACAATATATACACATATGGTAGATACCTTTGTATGATATATATATATATATATATATATATGCTAGGATACCCCTTTGTTGAATGTACAACATAGTGTGAATTTTGATATATGCACTCTCTATTATGATGTATACATGTACATGATTTCTTACCAATATCACATTCCATATTATTGTTGGTAGTGTGTGATGCTATTAATGTCAAGCTACACATTTTCATTGATGTCAAGCTCACGGGGAGTCAAGCAGTTATCACAGAGTAGAGCATCGGGTAGGGCGTTGGGCCAATGAAATCAAGTTCTTACATAGAGTTCTTGCATGGGGAGATGATTTTCAACTAGTAGAAGGACAAGTAAGATGTTGGAAGCATTTCCATGCTCGTGCATACATTGAACAAAAATTAGTGTTTTACAAACCAAAACTTGGTGTTCCAATGATGATTAACCATTATAATATCAATGCCTAGATATGTGTCAGACATGAAGATCAATGGTCCATATTTATATCGGTCTCACAACACGTGTGAAGTCTAAAGTGTGCTTATGCATGTGATGGAGGAAGAAGCCTCTAGATAGTGCTCATATCCTTTTATTTCCTCATTTTTTCTCATCAAATACACCTCGCTACTTATCAAATCCTCCTCATCACTGCTTATCTAGTCCTCCTAGATGCTAATCAAAAACTCCGTTGACGAAAATATTTTATGATTCTATGGCCACTATCAAGCAAGAAGAATAAAAAAATTAATATGAGAAGGGGATTGATCATAAGCAACCATTGATGGCCAAATTGCTGCATTTTATAGCGAAAAACGTAACTAGATGATTTTCTACCCATCCCCATATTTTCAATCTTTCTATATATGCACATATAGATGTTAAGGTCTTATGGACCACATAAGAAAAGTGACCTCATCAATGAAATCTATTCCATACATTTTTTGGTAGCCTTTTGTAATCACAAGAGTTGAACATTAATATAATTTAATTTCATAACTCTTTGTAACCTTATAAAATTAGTTTTCTTGCACATTCATAATTGATGCTTTTAAGATTTAATGGTTGGTAGAGTATCTTAATTTTAGTTGGTGGGATGGATTCATGGTTTAAGGAAAGTGGAAAAATATCTTAATCACAAAAATATGAAAATTACTTGATCATGCCAAGTTAGTTATATTAGTATTTATAGCAAAAATAGAGTTAGTATTATAATATCTTTTCCAACATTAATACGGAGTTCCTTTCTTTAATTTGAACTTTGTTTTTATGAACTATTCTTAAAAAAAAACTATTTTCGACTTTACATAAGTTATTGGGATATTCATAAAATTAAAACAATTTATGTATCCCTTCAAATGCACCAAAAAATTTAAATATACACATTATAAGTGATTTTCTGTGGGGTCTGAACCATAATCTAATTATTATAGTCTGTATTCTATTATCATAAACCAATTATTCAGAGTATAAAAGCATGTTTAGGGTGTTGTAAAGGTACATTGGATCCCTTGATTTATCATACTTATACTTACAAAAATATTGAGATTTCATTTCATTATTATTTTAATCACTCTTTGAGTAAGGAAACATGATTTTCTTACTTTTATTTGATTTGAGCCCCTTATGTCCCTCATTTCGTTTGGAAGCAAAATGTTATTTATAGAGATCTTCACTACTCTAGACGTGGAGGACAATTTCATGTGGTGCATGAACCAAGTTACTAGGCTTATTTTGGTAAACTCTTCTTTGAACGAGCATGGGTACAGTTTGGGATCCCATAGTCTATCATCTCAAATCACGACAACAGGTTCCTCAGTACATTTTGCTCTAGTCTCTCATTGATGCTCGACACTAAACTCACTAAGTCCACAACCTTCCATCCTCAAACTGATGGCTAGACAAAGGTTGTCAACATGATGATCGTACACATTTTGCGCATTTAAAACTGAAAGCATCCATGCACATGGGACAAGAGCATCTCCTATGTTCAACACAACTATAACTAGGCTCTTCACAGCTCGACTAGCCACAACCCTTTTCAGGTGGACTTGGGATTCCAGCCACTTTGTCCCATTAATGTGGCCATGCCATTTGCAACCACTGACGCAGATTTGGCTCATGTCCAATCCAAAACAGATAAGGCAACCAACTTCTTTGAGCACATCCAACATATTCGCCAGCAGGTCCATGACATTCTGGAGAAATCAAATGCCAAGTATAAGCAGCGACATGATCAACATTGGGTGCCACACAAATTTCAGGTGGGCGACAAAGTCTGGTTGCATTTGCAAAAGGAACGCCTTACTGGAGCCTTTCGAAAAGTCATACCACTCCGATATGGTCCTTACACCATTACCAAGGCTTTGGGAGACAATGAATTTGAGCTCAACATTCCCGTATTCCTTGGCCCGCACCTAGTGTTCAATGCGGACTGTATTCGGCCATAATTTCCACCACTACTAGACACATCCGACATTGCAGAACAACTCACACCCAAAGAGTTAAATCCAGATTGTATGGAACAAGCTATAACTCATCGGATCATGGACATATAGATCAAGCACACTCACCAATAGAATATCCAATTGTATCGAGTTGTCAAAGCAGGCCAACTCCTTCAGTAGGGCAAGTGGCTCACTAGGGACCAAGTTTAGCAAAATTTTCCTCATCTCATGGAGGAACTCAGTGCAATGGGGACCTTCTCTTCCTAAGCAGTGAAGAATGATCCAGGTGGATATTGGTGGCCATCTTCCAAGTTCACTTGGACCCCCACCATTGTTTCTTTCAACTTTTCAGTTTCCTTAATTGTAACATAGTTCAGAGGCATGTAGCCACCCCATCTCTTCTGAGAGATAAGATACCATCGCCCTAGTTGGTTTATTTCCATTGTTGTTTGTAAGCATATTTCAGTATTTTACATTAATTAAATGAAGTATTATTTCTACTCCATCTCTGTGTTTATGGTTATCTCTATAATTTGTTGTGTTCCTGTTTGAATCTAGATCATATAACAATGCTATTTTTAGCATTTCTTATTGCTATTTTCAACATTTTTAACTACGTGAATATTGACTTTCATACATGTATCTATAATGAATGAGAGAGATGCCAATCTAACACAATTTTCCAATGAATCAACAATTGTATTAAATTCTTGAGGAATGTGTTCATATGTAATAAAACCAAATTGACGTTCCAAGAGTCGTACCCTTAAATAATGATGCAACAAGATTGGATTACAAACATGAAAATGACTTTTCAATGCATAACAACAAGCTACGAGTCTAACCTGGCCACTAGATTGGAGATGTCTCTTGATGACGCTTCAGTGAGAAGTAAAATTACGGACATGTACTAAACAATATTTTTGTTGGCAGTACCAAGAAAGACTCCCCCAGAAAAAATTAGTTCCAACTCAGGTGTTTAAATGACCCAAGAAGCTTATGCAATGTGCCATGTGTGATGACTGGCACCATCCGTGTATCCTATGTATGCTAAGGGTAATGAAGGCATCTGCATAACGAGAAATATGTATGAGACAAATACTTCAACAATTACCAAAAAATCCAGTCACATAAAAAAGAAGCAAAACTTTTAAATACATAAAATTACTAAGCACATGCCTAGTGCAGTACTAGACATAATACTTTTTCAGATAGAGCCCATTTCGGGGCTCAGCGAGCAGGACTCTTTCCCAATCCTGAAGTTCATATCCCCCTTCTGAGAGGTCTATCATGATGAAATATGAACCAAGCCATAAGGGTTGAAGTGTTCCTTCCCCCAAGAGGTCATGTTTTTTATCGTAGAGTAAAACAAGATCTCCCTCTCGCTAAGAACGAGGATTGACCTTTTTTTCATACTAAGCTTTGACCCCACGCTTGTGGGCTTCAAGTGCCAATTCGACATCTTGAAAAGCTTCATCCAGTTGATTTAGGTATAGCGGGTTCTCTTCTTTAGCAGTGGTGCTAGATAAGAGTTCAACAACGATTTGTAAGGAAGGAAAATGACACTTGATTGGTAAAACTACTTCTAGGCCATAAGCTAGTTGAAAAGGTGTAAAGCATGTAATAGTTTTTATTGAAGTTCAATATGACCATACCGTAGGATATAAAATTTTATGCCAATGGGTTTTATGATTCCCTAATAACCCGCATATCATGGTATTTAAGATGCCATTCATGGCCTCTACTTGGCCATTAGCTTGGGGGTAGTAGGAGGATGATTGATCCTAGTGAAAACCGAGCAATGATGTTAAGTCATACATCATGTGATTCTAAAAATGAGACTCATGGTCTGTAACGATTGTGTGGGGAACACCAAAGTGATAGATGGCGTGATTAAATAGGAATAGCATTGCGGTTTCTCCATCGGCCCAGAAGGTGGGAAGGGCTTCGACCCATTTCATGAAATATTCCATAGCTACAATAATATAGTTGTGTCCAGCAGAGGAAGTGGGGTTGTAAGCTACAAAGTCTCTCCCCCATTTGGAAAAGGGGACCAATGGAGATAATCGAGTGCAATAGGGTCAGAGGAGCGCACATTTTCTTTGTAAACACTTGACAAGGGTGGCACTGTCAGATAGTCTTGATACAATCTTTGAACAAGGCTGGCAAGTAGTAGCCTATACGCAAATTTTTTTGAGCAATAGATATGCTAGAAATATGACCGCCACATGCCCCATCATGGCAGTCATTTCAAATGTGTTCCACCTCCTCATGAATGAGGCAACGTCGAAGAAATATATCAGCACCATGATGATATAACATAATGCTAAGCACTAAATAGTGACATGCTTGGTGGTGGATGTAATGATGGTCTATTGATGATAGTTCAGGGTGGAAACATTGTGGTTGTAGGTAGATAATAATTTCACCATACCAAGGGTCAGTAGAGTTAATAAGATAGACAACTTCATCTAGAAGAGGTTCGTGGGCTATCTCATTAGGCTCAACAATGGGAAGATCCGAAAAAATTTCTCTGAAGACTAAGGAATTTTGACCTTGGAAAGAGTGAAAACCAAATCAAATTGTTGGAGGATCACTACCCATTTGGAATATTTTCCTCCAATGACTTAATGGGAAAAACTCTGTCTCATGGGATTCTCCAATATGATGATAGTAGTCTATCACAGTAGTATGTAATGTCGGAAACATTTGACAACAAAGACAACTTCCAAGGACAACAAAGAGAAGCTCAATAGGTTACACTATTATCTCAACAATGTTGAAAAATGGGAAATGAAGTTGGGAGAAGGACAAAAGGAGATGATTGAAACTCAAAATCAATTAGTGGAAGATATCAATAAAATAAACAATATTGAATTTTTTTTACAAGGAATGCAAAACCAAGAAAGGAGAGATTTTGATTATTGTTGGCGAGACTTCTTACAATTTATAGAGGAAGACAAATAACAAGAAACTCTTGGGATTAATAGATAAGAGGAAAAAATGGACTGCTAGTTGGAAGATCCCCTAAATCATGAGACTTAGCAAATATACTTCTTAGGAAGCTAATACCATGCAAAAATTCTAGAAAAGGGACTATCAGCGAATTAAAAACGAGTTATCTAGGTATAATGATAAAGATCATAAGTGAATTGTTGTTTCGGTTAATAGAATGGACAATATTTTCAAATCAAACCCACCGTTAGGTGAACGTGAGGAAATCATGACAACATCTAACAATTTGGAAGGAGAACCATATGGCTAGTTCCTATGGTGGCCCAACAAATGCGACACCCATCCCTTTTATTGGAAAAACTTTATGGATGCCTTGCTAAAAAGATTCTATGATTATGAATAAGAAGAAGATGCCTACAATAAATTTGTACATCTCAAGTAGAATGGGATTGTAAGTGACTATACCCACAAATGGGAGGTATTGGCTACACAACAAAGAGGATTCGCTAAAGAACAACTACTTATAATGTATATATGTGGAATAAAGGACTATATTCATGCTGAATTGAAACTATGAAATTCAAATACTACTAAAGATGCTAAACATTCAACAAGGCTTATTGAACGAAAAAATAGATTCAATAAGACATTGTTCACATGTTTCGAGAAACTAAGCAAATAACAAAATAAAAACCAAGTAAAAAATTCTCAGAGAAATCTAACAATTATATGCTAGAGCAAATATGAGAAGGTAATCCTTACCCAAATCCAAAGAAGAAGAAGGAAGGAAAATGTTGGACGTGGAGACAAATATGCACTAGGTCATAAATGAAACACACAAAAAATATACACTTGTGAAGTTGAATAAGAGGAAGGATCAACCAGCAGTGACTCATATGAAGAGAGTAACAAGGAAAATGAAGCCCCAAATACATAACTAGAAGAATAAGCCATGCCTAGGATTTCTCTAGCTACAATCACAGGAATAACACAACCAAAAACCCTACAATTAAGCATGGGATTTTCACTCAATGAACCTCTAACACATGACATGCGTTCGTGGTATACTATAAAATACCACTAATTTGACTAAATAGTGGAAAAAACCTCTGAAAGTCACATTATTTAACCCCCTACTGATATGAACCCAGTACACCTTCCCAATTTTAAAAACCCCTACCTTCACTAGATATTGTAGGTATCAATTTTTTCATTAACATTTTTTATACCCCTTTATATTTTTTCATTAACTTTGAGCTCCATTTTTTATACCTGCTAATATAAAAACCCTTTACCCCCTATTATATGTTCAATATATTGTATCATATTTTTCTCAATATATATCCCCCAATATGAACACACATGTATGGTATTCCTCCCCCAATGTAACCCCCATGAAATTAAGAGGGCATATAAAAAAGGAGAACGCCACAGTGTTAGTAGACATAAGAAGCACTCAAAATTTTATAGATATAAATGTCACAAGGAAACTGTTGACACCTAATCTTTGAGGTTATGTGAATCCATGTAAATATTGTAAATAAGAAAATAAGGAGGATTAGAAGTTGAAGAGACATTCGGAGATGAAAGGCAAGAGTCTTTCCCTCCATGTATATACCTATGATCAATCTCAACGCAATATCACAATTCTCTTTAAGGAGTTACCTCTTGATCTAACATGGTATCAGAGCATAGGTCCCAACTTCTATTTTTGGCTTCCTTCCTTCCTTAGTAACTGCTTTCTACCACTATTATGGAAAATCCTTGCCATTATTCTTCGTTCAATGAGTGAAAACAACTTTGAATTTGAATGAGGTGGTTTTCCTAAGTCTCGTCTATGTTCTTCCTAACCTATGAAACATTCTTATGTGTTCCTCCCAGCAATAAAAGAATCACCATTACATAATCCAACCCCATTTAAATTCTACATATCACTCTTCTCTCTTTTAACGAAAGTGGTTGTACTGTGTGTGTATCTACATATATGCTTTGACACATATATAATGTCCACACATGCATGTATGATGCCAATGTGTCAATGAATCTCTTTCTATTCTCCGCTACAAAGTCCAGAAATTCAGGAATTTCCATTACCATTGCCATGTTTTATTCTTCCACACAACATTCCTGGTGTGAGAAACTGAACTCTCCATAGGCAATATAGGTGATCGTGATTGTATTGAAGATACACATGTGTGCACTGATAGTTTTGTAAACAAGTTTAGATGTTGTTGACATGTTGTAGACAAGAGCACCTTATCGAAGCACCTCATCGAATGATGTGGAGTAATCGCGTAAGTAATTACATTCAATTACTCCTACTCCTATCTCGTTCGTGTTCATTCTGTTGAAGTGACTGTGAGTGAAGTATGGAGTTTGATACATATTTTGCGGTTAATATTTTTTAAAGTGTTCATATTGGAGGTATACATATGCGCTAAGCTACAGACTCAAGGTGTTCCTCTTGGCCAGTTTTCCCCACACCACAAGTTTTCCTACGTGGATGAATCTACCTTATATCATCGCAAACCACCCTATCTGCTCCGTAGTGATTGATTGCACAAAAAATACTACTTTCATATTTGTTACTAACCACCATACCACTTTCATTGTAATATATATAATGCCATTGGGCCACATCTTGACACCCAATGTCTGCTAGTATCCCCTCCTCCATATATCGTGTTACTCAGATAGTTATAACACCTTTGGTATAATATACAACACCTCCATTATGTTGACTCCACCGTATATCACCTCCTCATATAACCCGTCCCCGAATAATAACTTTGATATATTATCCATCACTATTTTTTTCCAAAGTTAAATAGAGTTTTCCACCAAAAGTGCTTTTTTTGCCATCGTAAGTGTATTTTTTGCCTTCAGAAGTGCATTTTTTTTACAGTATAATGCTAGAAGAGTGTATTTTTTGTACACAATACACATATTTTATTCCTTAAAATGCATTCATTGATATCAATTGTTGGATTAGTTCTTCCTAGAAAAGAGAACTATTCTGAATGGTCATAGGAGATAAAACACACTCTCATTTTCGATGAGTTGTGGAAAGGGGTTCATGAAGGCAAAGGAGATAATGCACCTGTAAAGAGGGTCATACAATTCCTTCAACTTATTTAAGGCAAGAGGGTCATACAATTCCTTCAATTTATTTAAGGCTTCAATTGAAAAACAATGACCCTCTTGCCTTAGCATAAGAAGTAAGATCCATCATGCATGATAAAAAAACCACTGGCGTTGAAATAGATATTCCTCTCATATCTTATTTTAATGCACTCTATCCCACCTAATCACAGTATCTTGAGTCATTGCAAGAAAGTGGAAACCATAATGAGATTACCTTTGACTCCCTTGAGAAGAATTTTTCCAAGAGAGAGAAGGCTTTTGGGAAGAAGACAAATCCTCAGTCTTCTGAAGAAGTTGTGTGTTTTGCACATAGAGAGAAGAATCATGCACACGATTCTTATGGAGGAAGAAGTGGCTGAAGAAGACGAGTAAGAAGGAGTTTTAGAGGCAGGGGAAGTAGATAGTTCCAAGGAGAAAGGTTTGATCTTCATTGCATACAATGCAATAGAGATGGACATGATGCATCCACATGTTATTTTCCCCGGGACCAAATTTAGCAGGAAAGAAATGAAGGCAAAGGTAAAACCAATGAAAAAGGGAAAGGTAAAGCACATGAATCCACTCATTATGTTGTGGCACATTGTAATAATGGAGTAACTGAAGACTTGTTTAATGTTTCACTTGCTTCTTGGAAAGATGATTGGTTGCTTGATTCAAGAGCAACTTGCCACATGACTTTTAGGAGATATTTTTTTGAAGAATTCACTGACAATGTTGATGGAGTAGTATATTTTTCAAACAAGTCAATATTCAAGCCATCAAGGCTTGGCACCATCAAGCTCAAACTACTTGGTCTTCCAAAATTTCTTGTACATGATGTTCTATATCTCCTGGAGCTTAGGAGAAACTTGCTATATTTGGTCTACATATACCAACAAGTACACTCCATTCATATATTTGATGGAAAAGTCAAGGTCAAAAAAGCATAAGATCACTCACTTGTCATTATAGGGATAGAAGAAGAAAGACTTCTGAAGCTGCAAGGTACCTCTGCTTGTGCACAAAACTTTTCATAGAATTCGTACTATGATGAAGATACATTTCCATAAAGTCTTTTATGGCATGCTAAATTTGGACACTTGAACTATGACAACCTTCGCTTGTTGAAGAAAAATGATGTTACTGGTTTGCCTGCAATTCCAAGAAAACTTAAACAATGTGATGCTTTTATTCTTGGAGATATAGAAAACAATATTTTCATGATTCTCAATCCAGAGCACATAGAAAAATTAAAATCATTCATTGAGACTTATGTGGCCCAATTCTTGTTCCTTCTACAAATGGAAATAAATATATCATGACATATATGGATGACTACACTAGAATGTGTTGGGTTTATTTATTGAAGAACAAAATTGATGCTTTTGAAAGATTCAAGAATTTCCATGCATGGATTGAAAATGATGCACAATCTCATATTAGATCTAGTCACACTGATAATGGAAAATAATACACTTCAAATAATTTTAAAACTATCTTCGCCAACATGGGATCAAACATCAAACAACTGTGCCTTATAATCCCCAACAAAATGGAGTAGCTGAAAGAATGAATAGGACAATCTTAAATATGGTACATTCCATGATGTTTTTCAAGAATGTTAAATTAATGTTTTGGGCCGATGTAGTTTTATGGGTTGTGTATGTAAAAAATAGGTGTCCATCTAATGCTATAAAAAACAAGACTCCCTATGCAATGTGGTATGGCCACATTCCTTCGGTAAGGCATCTCAAGGTTTTTGGTTCTACTCGTTATGCCTTGATAACTAAGGAACAAAGAAATAAACTTGATGAAAGGAGTTGCAAGTGTATATTATTGGCGTACTTGAATACCTCCAAAGCATACGCTCTCTATGATGAATCGAACAATAAGTTTATAATCTCTAGAGATGTGATATTTCTTGAATCTTCTAAGATTGATAATGTTGTTGAATGTTTCTTATGATTGTGAACTGAATTTTTCTAGAGATTTTGAACCAACTTCCTTCAAAAAAGTGGCTTCTCATGATGAATGGAATGAAAAAATACAAAAATAATATGATGCCTTGATAAAGAATGGCACCTGGAAGTTGGTTGATCCTCCATTGAGAACCAAACGAATAGGCAACAAGTGGGTCTATGAGAACATGTATAAGGTTGATGCCTCACTTAAAAAGAAAAAATACAGGCTTGTGGCAAAAAGTTTTGCTCAAAAGGAAGGGGTCGACTATGAGGAAAATTTCCCCCCCATAACAAAATGGTCTACCATTCAGACACTCTTTGCCTTGACAGCACATAAGAGTTGGAAAGTCCATCAAATGGATGCAAAATATGCTTTATTAAATGGAGATATGAAAGATAATGTTTTTATGTCCCAACTAGAAAGATTTGTTGTGAAGGGCCAGGAACATAAAATATGCAAGCTTGTAAAATCCTTGTATGGCCTCAAGCAAGCTCTATAAGGCTAATACGAGAAGCTAACTGGGCATCTTCTGAAACTCAACTTCAAACATTATGATATTAATAATGTAACTTTGTTTATTGAAAAACTTGGAGAAACAATTGTATATCTAGTGGTTTATGTAGATGATATTTTGATAAAAGGGAAGAATGAGAGATACATTGCATCCATAAAGAAGGAATTAAGGAAAGTTTTTGAAATTATAAACTTGGGCTATGTTCACTACTATCTTGATATTGAATTAACTCAACATCTAAAGTTTATATTCCTCTCTCAGAAGAAGTACATTGGAGATATGTTGAACAAGATTGGTATGGTTAAGTGTAATCCTTTGACTACTCCAATGTAGCATAAATTAAATATCACATCCACTTAAGGAAAATAATTTTAGGATGAAGCGAAGTATAGACAACTTGTAGGAAGCCTCAACTACCTAACTACAACTAGAACATACATTCATTTTGTTGTTGGAATCCTCTCTAGGTTTATGCAAGAGCCTCATGAGGGACGTTGGCTTGTTCTAAAAAGAGTTCTAAAGTACTTGAAGGGAACTCAAGACTTTGGACATAATAATACATAGGTGGGAAACTTCAGCTTGATTAGATACTTTGATTCAGACTTTGATGGAGATAAAGCAACTTGAGTATCTACTTTAGGTCATGTTATGAGTCTTGGATAAAGAGTTGTCTCCTGGAGGTCACACAAATAATCAGTCCCAATGAATTTCAAGACTGAAGAAAAATATGTGGCAATAGCTGAAGAAACAAAGGAAATTGTGTGGCTCAGGAAAATTTTGGAAGATTTGGAGGAGAAACAAGTGCATTCAACTCCTCTCATGATTGAAAACACTTCTGCAATAAAGTTGGCCAAGAACCTAAAGTAGCATGATCAAATTAAGCACATCAATACAAAATACCATATGATTCGACATCATGTTGAGGCCAAGACAATCCGTCTACACCATTGTTTAAAAAATGATCAGATTGCAAACATATTCACCAAAGCGCTTGGAAGAGAAAAGTTACAAAGATTTAGAATGATGCAGTACTCACCAACATCCCTTCAGATTAAGGGGGGAGGTGTTGACACCTAATCTTTTGGGTTAGGTGAATCCATTTAAATATTGTAAATAAGAAAATAAGAAGAGTTAGAAGTTGAAGAGACACTAGGAGACGAAACCCAAGAGTCTCTCCATCCATGTGTATATTTATGATCAATCTCAATGAAAAATCATACTTTTCTTTGAGGAGCTACCTCTTGGCTTGACATAAACTAAACCTATTTGTGTACCCAACAAAAAATATAAGAGTCATGGTGGTAGACAGAAAAATAATAGATGGATTTGGGAAATGCCACAAGGCTAAATTACAATTAAGTGACTATGAATTGGAATCTAGTTTGTACATAGTACCCTTGGGAGCATTAGATGTCATTTTGGGAATACAATGGCTACAAACAATGGGAACATACTCAAAAAATCATTAATAGTAATTTATTAAGTTCAAATGGGCTGGTAGACAATATGAGTTATTCAAATTCCAACCACCTCCTACTCAAATTGTATGCACAAAAAATGAAGAAACTTATTTGAAAGGGAGCACCAATATATACTACGCAATGTCCACAAATAGAACTACTAACTAAAAATTTGGTTAAATCACAACAATTAGAAATTGTAGCCCTAGTCCAAAGGTATAACAAGGTATTTGAATAATTGCCTATGAAGTTACTGCAAAAAAGGAAGATATAACACATTATAAAAGTCAAACCATATTTGATGCTTGTTAATATCAAACCATACAACTATCCGCGTTATCTCAAAACAAAGATAGAAATGATAATTCAAGTTTTTCTAAAATGTGGGGTTATTAGAAAAAGAAGAAGCTCATATGCAACTCTAATGGTGTTGGTTCGAAAGAAGGATGGATCTTAGTAGACTAGGTATATTTTATTCAAGGTTAAACAAGATAACTATATATAAAAAAAATCTCATTTTGTTCATAACTGAGTTGTTAGATGAACTTGATGGCACAAGATCCTTCTCAAAATTATATATGAGGTCAGGTTATTATCAAAAATGAGTAAGGCTAGAATATATCCAGAAAACTACATCAAAAACTCATGAAGGAAATTATGAATTCAAGGTGATGCCATTTGGATTAACTAATTCCCTTTCCACATTGCAAGCAAGTATGAATGAGTCTTTTCATCCATGCTTACGAAAGTTTGTATTAGTTTTTTTTTAAGATATACTTATCTACATTAAGAATTGGAGGAAGCACCTCAAGCACTTAGAGGAATTACTTTCATTATTATTAAAGAATCAATTCTATGCAAAATTATCAAAGTGCACTTTTGGTTAAAAGGAATTCGAATACCTCGGTCACATGATGTCCAAGGAAGGGGTCAAAATAGACCCCAATAAAATCAAGGCAATAAGAGAGTGGACAAAACCAAGAAGTATATCAAAACTAAGAGGGCTTCTAGGCTTAATTCGATATTATAGAAGATTTATCAAAAAATATGCACAATTGATTACACCTCTAAATAATTTGTTAAAGAAAATGCCTTTCAATGGGATAGTAAAGCAAAAGATTTTTCGATACATTAAAGGAAGTGATGTCATGTACTCTAGTGCTAGTGACCCTATAATTTTCCAAACCCTTTGTTGTAAAATGTGATGCTCTAAGGTTCATAATTGGAGGAGTGTTAATGTGGGAAAACCACTAAATATCTTTTGAAAGTTGAAAGCTAAAAAAAATTGAAATATTGAGTTTACTGACCATAAGAAAATGATTGCCATCATACATGCATTGAATAAATGGCGTCAGTACCTTTTGGGAAGAAAGTTCTCGATTTGTATAGATCAAAACAAACTTCAATTTCTATTACAACAAAATACATTATCTATATAATAACATAAATGGATGAATAAAATCTATACATTTGACATGGAAATATCACATAAAAGAGGAAAGTATGATATAGTCATTGACACACTTTCGCGAAAAGATGAAGACATAATAACATGTGCAACATTGCTAGTCATTCCTGATTGGTTAGAAGGGTTTCCTAGGTCTAATGAAAAGTACAAAATATTTGTTATGGTGGATAGAAGAACCAAATATGCACACTTCATGGTAGTTAAGAAGAAAGAGTCAACAAAATAATTTACATAACTATTTTGCAAGAACATTTATAAATTACATTGCATTCCAAAGGTCACTGCCAGTGATAGACATAAAAGTTAAAGGGAGTTTTCGGAAGGAATTTTGTAACCAAGCTATAATATCCCTTAACATAATTTCAAATTATCATCCAAAAACAAATGGATAGACATAAATAGATAATAAATGTTTGGAAACATATGTTTGTTGTTTCATAACATATAAGAAAAATAAATGGTCATATTGGTTACATCTAGCCGAATTGTGGTACAATTACACTTACCATACATCAACTAAAATAACCCATTTTTAAGCCTTATATGGTTATGAACCTCTATAATGGAAGTAATTTCCATTAAGTTACTCTAAGGTTCAAACAATGAAGAATTAATTGGAAGAAAATCAACAAATCATTAGAATATTAAACGAAAATTTAACAATAGCTAGTAATTAGATGAAACAACAAAGAGATTAGCACCGTTCATATAGATAATTTGAATAAGGAAATTGGGTATTCATAAGACTTCAACCCTACAAGCAATTATCTCTGAAACAAAAAGTAAAGAACCATGCATGCCAAAACTAGTGAGGAAAACATACATGCAACTTGGTACCTGCAAGAAAATCCCATTGTAGATGCTAATCCTAATGTCCTCTTGCACTTTCCTACTCTTTCTTTGCCTTCTTACTCCAAAAAATCTACATGTGCCACACCCTCCAAGCGTGCTCCAAGAAAAATCTAGGTATCCAAGAGTATGAATGAGAGAGATTGAGAGAGAGAGAGAGAGAATACCGAGAGAGCTCCAAGACTGAATTGAAAAAAGGTTACCAATTGATCCTCAAAAGACTTTTTATGAATGAGGCCTCTATTTTCTTCATTTTCCATTATTTTCCTTCAATTTCCTCCTCACATGCAACCTATGACCTTTCACCTCCCTTTTCTCCGAATTTCCATTATTTTCATAAATTTATGTGCCAAAAATTTCCATTTTTCCTTTCCAAACCCTTAATCATTGCCTTTTCCAATTTGCTTAGCCAATCAATCACAAGTGAATCCCATAACGAAGATTTTTCCAAACTTTGATCTTGGAATAAGTGTCCCATCAACCATGGTTGTTATTTTGCCTTTAATTAAATTTTATTACACGGAATTTTCACGAGGGTTGTTATAATGATAGTGGACTGTTGGAGTACACCAAAATTGACATTTGAAAACTAGTAATATCAAATGCACAACACTTATCCCAATGGAAGAAGGACATCACAGAAGCTAGAGGATCATCTTGGAGGATGTGAGAGATCACATAGTCTCAAATTTACATGGCAAGGAGACTCTCTTTACTGTGTGGAAAACCCTCATTGAGTTATGTTGTAGCGACTACAACCACCCTCCAAAATTTGGCCTTAGCTTCATTTTGGAACCTCCCTACCAACCTTTCACAGAAGCATGTCTTGCTTTGTCAAGTACACAAGCTTCATTGATTTTCTTGCAGAAATACAACCTCTCTATCAAAGCTTGTTGCATTCCCCTCATACGTTGTTTATTGAGACTTGGTCCAACTGCATCTTGAGAAAATCCCTCAAGAAATTGCATAATTCTGGAGGGAAACCAGCCTTCCCTCCAGAAATTTTGCAATATTAGGCAATGATCAGTAGCTCTCCCCACAAATTGCACAAATCTCCTAGGCAGTCAACCCAACTCCCATCTAGAAATGCACATTTTCTCCCAGTAGTTGAGTAGGCTCTTGCATGTGAAGTTGGTTTGACCAGTTCCACCCGGGAGCAAGGAAAATTGACTTGCATGCATGGGCTTCTTTATCTTGGAATAGAAAATTCAACATGCAAAAAGCATCCCTAGATTTTAGGGAGCTATTTTTAGCAGTTGGAGGTTACATGCAAAGATCGTTTTAGAATATTTCTTCCAAGTGTCACTTTTCCTAGATTTGTGGCATGTGCATCATGAGCTTCGAACTTATTTATTTAACGCTTCAGAGCTCATTTCTTCAAATTGATATTAGATCTCTCACATCCCACATCACATCCAAGACTTTTCAACACATCCAGCTTAGATAGGCATGGTAAGTGGCCTCAACTTTTCTTTTGCATCATTTCTCTCACTTTTTGTGTTTTCTCTTGTGTGAGTGTTGTTTACTTGATTTCTTAGAACACTTGCCCTCGTTTACATGCATACTAGATTGTACTAGCACCATTTCAGTTTTCGTTACTATCTCACTGCTATCGCATGCATGAAACTGTTTTACACGAACAATCACTGATTCGGTGACTCACTTCACCCATATGCATGTTGTTCCATTTTTTGAATCTTTCGTTCAGTATTTGCATGCATGATCATTTGCTTCTGCTTACACTAGTATCACCATGCATTAACTTTCACATTTGCTTTTTGTTACCTATCGGCAGGTCTGGGTAGCCTTGGCCCAAAATTTTCCTCACCACGAAAGAATTGCGCAATCTTGAGAGGGAAGGATCTGTCTTACCCTCAAGAAATGCACATTTTTGCCCTGCCACTAGTCTCCAGGCTTTCTTTGCGCAATTCTGAGGGACAATGACTATTGGCCCAAAAAATTACGCAAGGTAGTCACTAAGCCTGCAACCATTTCCAGCTGAAATTGCACATTGCGTAATTCCAGTAGCCACTCATGCCTTCCACATAGCCTAGACTGCCTTTTGCATAGTTCTAACAACTAGTCACCCAACCTCCCATAAGAAATTGTGCAATCCTTACTATTCTTTCCCTAGGTATGTGTTATGTAGTTCCTCCAATTTGCTTTGGTTTTCACTGGCATATTTCTTGCCATGCATGTCGCTTTGTCCCCTGATCTAGCAGGTGTTCATCCACCTCTTAACAGTTGAGGATCAATGGCCTCCATGAGAGCAGGATCAAAAGACATTGATGGAAGTGCAACTCGAGAAGAGGTTGGGAGAGTGTATGCAAGTCTAGTGATCTATGAAGATACCAAGATGATTGTAGACAAGGACATCAAGATGAAATGGTTAGAGGTTAATGATGCATTTGCAGGCAAATTTGGGCAAGACCTCGAAGACTTCTAGGTATACGTGAACATCCAAATGTTTAGATTTTACCAGATTGCATGTGGATACCTGGTGTTCAAACCATATCTTGATAAGACTCATATGGATTGACTTTCTTTCGTTTTATTTCAGCCTTTCTTTGTGTATCTTGTGCAAAGTGTCCATCGAACGCTAAACTAAAAGACATGGTTTGCCTTGGGATTCTTGGGACAACTCGACAATAGGAAAGTAGATGTTCAGTGGGAGGATGACTTCGTTTCCATACACCAGGAAGTAAGGGTATTTATTCAGAGAAGGTTTATGTCTGACTTGGTCAGCCCATAAGGCATTCACTAAAGTAGAGTGCTAGTTTCACTACTCAGAGAATATGGTTTCTTTTATGATACAAATGAGGTTCTTATCCATGGATTCTGAAGGACCATTCCCCTATGGATAATATTTAGTAGAATGTTTCAAGGCAATACCATTTTTGATGAAAAATCATAAATATTTAGCGAGGAAAAGTACATTGCATTGTAAAAAAAAGTGATGTAGGAACATTGAACCTGGAGATGATATTCTGTTGCATAAAGTTGATGAGTTCCACATCATTCACTTGTTTAAGTGGAACTTCCTCTGTTCACTGCATGAAATAATCTATAGTGGTCAAAATATATCGATGTTTCTTCCATGAATGAGGGAGAATTTCCCAAATGATATCCAAGCCCCACTATTGAAACAATTCTTCCACTGCAATGGGCTATAGTGGCATTGTTGACTTTTGGTTTTTGTCAGCACAGCTTTGAAAAAATAGACACTTGTGGCATAAGCATGAGAATACTTGAATAATGTAGGCTAGTAGAAACTAACTCGCATTAACGTGTGCTATGTAGTGTTTCCTGTGAAGTGTTCCCTAACCAATCTATTGTGATCATGTAAAACCTTGTCTGAATCATGTGCCTTTATACATCTGAGCAATATCCTATTGTGGTTATTTATGAACAACACCCCATTCACCAGCTGATATGATAGTGCTTTGAGTCAAAGTTTCCTCTTTTGTCACATAGAGAAATGAGAGGGTACAATGTGATGTTCAAGGTATTGGTGCACATTTGTGTACCAAGATTTTTCCATCTAAAGTGCGAGAGGCTCACTCAACGTTGTACATTTCAATATCTTTCTCCCATCCTATGAGCTCTTCTTCTTCCTCTTGTGAGTTGACTTCTTCTTATGCTAAATTGGAAAGACCATGACCCTAGATGGTATGAACTGGTTTTATGTCAAGATCATATTCCTATAATCTGGCCATCAAGTTTACCCTTCTCTCACCTAGCTCTTGCTAAACAAGCAGTGATCTAACTGTTGGGTGTGAAACAAAGATAATACAATGGTTTTTCAACAGATAGGGTTTGAAGTGTTTTATCGCCTTGTATACTACATAAGCTTTCTTGTCCATGGTGGGGCAGTTCATCTCTGGTCCTTGTAGGCTCGCACTCATGAAGGACATAGGTCATTCCTTGTTCAACTCATCCTTCTGAGTGAGCACAAAATCAAGAGAAGTGTCGGAAGAAAAAATGTAGAGAAAGAAGTATTTGCCGAAGTCTGGGCTGTACAATGCTGGTGCTTCTATTATTGCTTGCTTATTAAAGGTGAACACATCCTTTTCCTTTTATCCCATTTCTAGACTGCATCCTTCTTGATTATCTCTTATATGGGTTTGACGATCTGAGCATAGTCGGAGATGAACTTTCTGAGGAAGTTGATCTTCCCCCAGAAATACTGCATAACTTTCTTGTTCACTAGGTGGGGAATCTGCATGATGTCCCGAACCCTGTCTAGATGTACCTTGATCCCACTTTTAGCAATAATATGTCCAAAAAGGTTACCCTCAGACATTACGAAGATACTCATCTTGGGATTCAAGAATATCTCGTATTTTTGGCATTGCTCAAAATTTTTCTTAAGGTGGCGTAGGTTGTGTGAATGTTGTTTGTAAAACACTATTACGTCATCAAGATAGACCACTACCCTCTATCCAATGAGCTCGCGGAAGGCGATTTCCATTGCCCGTTGAAACGTTGCACCCGTGTTAACCAACCCAAAGGACATTCGGTGAAATGAAATTGTGCCCCACTTAGTACAAAACATAGTCTTTAGCCTACTAGGATCTACTATCAGAACCTGGTTATAGGTCGAGAAACCATCTAACAAATAAAACATTTCCGCCCGAGATATTGTTTGCAATAATTTCTCCATGGACATCAGTGGGTAATTGTCCTTATCCGAGGTGCGGTAGAGATTGCGAAAATCTACACAAAAGCAGATCTCCTTGGACTTCTTCCTTATATGGATTGATTTAGATACCCATGTCGAATGTCACGCCTTGTAAATAATCCGAGTGTCCAACAATTTTCCCAATTCCTTCTGTATGAGGTGCTCAAGCGTTGGATGAACTTTACTTAATTTCTACTGAAAGGGCTTGGCCCCTTCCTTGATTGGTATCACATGTTGTATTTTTTGTATGCATATGTCTTAAGATCATCATACATCTATGCGAAGGCATCACATTACTACTTGAATAGGCAGATAAAATATTGTTCCTCTTGTGGTGTACAACAAGTATCAAGATTAACATACTTCAGATCCTTTTTTGTTCCTAGACTAATCTACTCATGTGAAAATGTAGAACTTTGGGTCTTAGCATTCATAGGTCCACGAAAATAGTTTTGCAGGTCATACAAATTTTCTAGTGATACCACACCTTTGGGGATGAGGTTTCCTTTTCTTGTAGTGGTTGTGTCCTTTAGATTCTACTTGTGCTTGTTCTCATCAATCACTACTTTTTTGAATACGTCATAATTGGCCATAAAGTACAATATCTATTGGTCATCATAAAAAATGCGTAAATTATTTATGTTGTCTTGGATGGATGGTTTATACAAAATTTCAATAGTAAATTAGTCCCTTCATGGTAGCATCCTAGTAACTACTTTTTCCAAGGCATATGCGGTTGCGTTACGCATTCTTGGTACTAAAATGATATTGAAAGCTTGGAATTGAGAAAGAAGTCATCATACCTCTTGTTCATAACTCTTAAGATTAGATGACACACATTGTATAGTGTTACATACCTGATGCAGCACGATTTTAGTGTCACCTACCGCTATCACGACAACAACATTGAGGTCAATGGATTTTTGTAAGCCCAAAACAAGTTCTCCATACTCTACAGTGTTGTTTGTGCACACGAAATCCAAGAGACTGGAGATTAAGTGTTTCCTCTACAATGGGTCTATTAAAACACAGCCAACTCTAGAGCCCTCCTACATGTTAGATCCATCAAGGTACATGGCCCACATATCATCTCTACAATCACTTCTTATCACAATAGTACTACTACTACTACTTATTATGAAAATTTCATTATCACTAGTTGGACATGGAAGGAGGTCCATATCTGTGTCTAGTGGGACTCGGGATGGCTGTGCAAGATAAAACCCCAACTCTGTCTCCAGAAACTAATTTAAAAAAAAACTTCTGCAAAAGCTAAGGGCTCATTATGTCCATCCAAGGGAGTCATGGTGTGCTTCATATCTCTCTCTGAAAATACTTGAATCTGATTGTTCTTGCCTCTATATGGAAGCCATAGCTGTGACCAATTAGTGGAAAAGTATCCTTGCATCTTTCTTAACTAGTCTCTATGCAACAATACCCCATATGCTTATGGAATGTCCACAATTATAGTGTTGATGCATTGATGAACTCATATGTCAGATGATAACTGGATGATCACATCCTTGATTTCACCAATTGTTGGAACACAAGTTTTGTGAGTTTGATGATCTGTGCATCTATCTTACTCCATTGAGAATTAATCTTCTTAGCAGCAGAGAGTGGCATGACATTAATCGATGCACCATAATCAACCAAGCAATTGTGTACATTTAAGATAAATATTTCAAATGTTAACAAGAATGGTGGGAAATGTGAGTTTTCCTCCAGACATAGTGCATTAAGCATGTATACGAGTGTTTTAGAAGACTTAATAGATCCCTCATCTTATGAGGTAGCATCACCAATAAAATGTGTCGATGGTTCATGGTTTTGAGATTTCGAACAAAGAGATGTTTGCACGAAGCTTCTTCATGTCTTCTACAACATTTTACTCTATTGCGGGAAGACTCACCGAGGTGTTCGGGGGTGGAACTGAGTTTACAGTTTCCAGTGGAATTTTTTTGTCTTTACTGCTGGTGGAACACTTTTCGTTGGAACTGTCTTCCCGAACATGCTCTAAGTGTTCTTTGTTGAGTTAGCCAGAGGAATCATTTTTCTTAAAAAAAATTCCCTAAATTTCTGTTTCAACACCTTAATCAAAGTGGTCGGTCCCTAACTTCTGAAGTTGTATAAGTTACTCTGCTTCTAAGCTAGACCATCACTTGGAGGATCTTTATCGTCAATGCTTTTTTGGGCTACAAGAACATATTGATTCATGTTTACTACATGCCCAATGCTTTGAGATTCATTAGTTGAAGCATATTCTTCATCGTCGGGTGCAGCTTGTTCATCGACCATGACTATGTCAAACAACTGCGCAACAATACTACTCGTTCCATGGTTCCATTTTGGGAACGTCTTTTTCGAATGATGCTTGTGGTGGAATGTATAGTATGTATCCGTACAAATTTTCTCAATGTTCAAAACCATATTGGAACTCTGAGTAGATTTTACCTGCTAATTATTTTTGCTACTAGAAGGTGCATTCTTCCTAGACTAGTACCTGGGGGGCTTGCTGCTCAGAGTGGTCTCACTTGTCCTCTATTTAAGTTCAACCATTTCGGTGGTCAGCGACTTGACCACACAAGTAAGCCTTTTAATATTTTTCGTGTCCTTTTCCTTGGCCTTGCTCACACAGATCTGAGACCTCTTACCTATGTCCTTGGATTACTTAGTGGGCTCATTTTTTGTGATGTCTCCAATTGCGCATAGGTCCTTTTTTATGACAATAGCCTCTTTATAGTTTTCTGTTAGAGTTGGCTTCACAGTTCACTTGAAAAACTATGCAATACTAGTTGGAAAGGTAGAAGTCTAGTAGTCAATGGTGATGGAGTCATAAGGTTTCATGTCATCTGAAAACTCGTTCAAAATACGGTTGAATCTCTCATTAAAATATTTAACCTTTTCCTTCTGCTTCATCTTGATACTACCCAACTCCTTCAGTAACATGGAAAGGGTCTAATCTTCAACAAATCTCTCAAGAAATATCATTTTGAATGCCCTCCAATTCTGGATGAAGTTTGGAGGAAGGATGTGGTACCATACAGTTGCTCTACCATCCAACGTACATGGAAACAATCTACATGAAATGTCATCATAATGTAATTCAATAATTTCTAGATGTAGGTAAAAGTTTTCTAAGTGATCTTCCACCATTAATGTCTTGTGAGAGTCATATTTTGTTAATAACTTCTCACATGTCTTGGCATCTTGTGCAGGACACCTAGAAGTGCCACTAGGCCATGAGTCATCCAATCTAAATTTTGGCCTGCCATGTCGTCTTATTCGTTATCGTCCTCTTCCTCTTCTGAATTTCTTGGTTCCTCTTCCTCTTCCTCTCCTTCGTTTCCTTCCCCTCCACCTCCTCCACCAGAGTTTGAGCCCAACAACGATGGACTACCTCCTTCTCATTTGTGAAAGAGTGGAGGCTCCTCTTCCTTGTCAGCAACCTCTGCTAGTTCTTCAAGTGTGGCAAGGATCACTTCTTAAATAGAGGTGACCACTACTCCTTTTGGGGTGATCTTGTTATTCTTTTGACAATATGGAAGAGCGGTTACTCCCGGAATTAGTACAACAACTTTTGCAAATTGATGGGTAATGTGGCGAAGAGACCGGATATGATGGTACAAGATTTCATGGTCACGTCTAGGCAGTGAGGAATTACTAACTTCAATGTTGAGAGTATGGGAGAGGAACAAAACGTTATTTCCTTAACCAAAATATGGATGAGTGGGGTCGGTGGGACAATCAACCATATAATACTAGCCACCCTCCTTCTAGCACTAGAAATGTGGATGGTGTTGGACCCGCAAACATTAAGGGTACCTCCGTGGTATGATGTCCTAATCAAACCTCACATCATTTGGTGTAGGAGTCCCATTTGGTATAATGGCCCTATTGCCAAATACTTAAAATTTTGCATCATATTTAGCTATCAACACAAGAGAGTAATGTAATGGTATCTTTGAAAAGCAAGGTGAGTGTGCCTGGTGAGTGTGCAATGTAACTGTGTCTATGTGAGAGGTAATAGTACCACCAAGGAAGAGACACACATGAACCAAAAAAGGCTTGTCGAGCATCCACCGAAATAGTCCACAATGGATGTGACAGTCGTTACAACCAATAAACAGGGAAAATTTGTTTACAATCCAATGGTGTATTCCACAACAGATGTGATGGTCATTACAACCGATGAGTAAGGAAAGGTTTGTCAAATATCCTGCGGAATGGTCCACAAGGATGAGACAACAGTAACAGCCATTGCAACACATTCCCAACAAGATAAGCACTAAAACAACTGAAATAGTTCAACAATCCTAGTACATGTGAAAACAAAAATGAAATACAGATTCTCACAGAATAGTCTTACAAAAATCCATAAGTCATGCATGGAAACATGCTCGCCTTAAAAGGCTCCTCTAATTAAGAAAACATTCCAAGACACATATTTACATTGTACATCATTGGCTGCAGTAGTGGGACATTGGAGCCACTCCTTGTTCCTCAAAGAACTGACTGAACTCTCTATGCTTTGCGGGAGGATGCAAGGTGAAAATTCCAATGCTCATACAATGAGGGGTTATATATAACCAAGGGGTGATGTTTGACACTTGTGACTCTTTGAATTCATTGGTGACTATTCAATTTCCTATAACTTTTCAACTAACATGACTCTTCGTATTCATGTGTGTCAATTGGACTTCCACTTTACAATACATTTGATTTACAATATACATGACCCATAATAGTGACATGGCCTTTGACAACTCATGGCATGACTTGAAATGACATTACTCATGTGGCAATGTTAAGCCATTATTGTTGTTGAGTGATATATGTGTTCTTGGATATGCTTTCTATTCTCCTTCACATAGATTGATGATGCAGGGTCTTCAATGATATTTGGTCTTGAGAGGTGGTTGCATACATGTGTTTTTTTTGCTTGCTCTTGATAGGTTCCTTTGTCCGTTCAGTTCTAAGTGAATCTTCAAGCATGTTTCCACCCTCTTCTCCTTCTTCATCATCTCATCATCTCATGATCATGATCTGTAGTTTACATAGCTAGGACAACTCGAGTACATAAAGGCAAACCTTCGAAATCACCAGAAAAACTCTGTAAGCATGGAAAAGCAATCAAACATGCCAAAAGATGAAAGTTGATCAAACAAGCGAAATTTTGGAAATAATGCTTAATTAGTTATGTAAAATGCTCACAAAGTAGCCAGCAGATTTTGTGTTCACTGCAAAATTAAAGCAGCAGATTGTTAGGGTGGTCACTGCTGGAAAGTGCTGAAAATTAGCTGTAATGCTAGTAGATTTATTTCAGAGTTGATTTTAGTAATAGTTTTACTATATAAGAATGTAGTTAACAGTTGAATTAAATATATGATATTTGCAGCATTTTTTATCTCACACAGTCACTGTGTTTTTTAATTGTTTTATCTTTTTTTATATGTATTTTTCTTCATAGTACTATTGGCTTCTCAATTGGCATAAAATAATTCATTTCTTATTCTACAAGTGGTATCAAAGGAGATAAAATTGTTTTGGGTTAAATTTGTATTGTTGGAATTTCGCCAAAGTTATTCATGTCGAATTCTAACCAGATGCTAGTTCCAGAATTTGATGGGAACGATTATGATTATTGGTGCATTAAGATGCTAACCTTTTTGATTGGAAAAGATTTGTGGGAGATTGTTGAATGAGGATATGAGGAGCCAGCTGATTGGAATTCTCTTACACCCAATGAAAGAACAACAAGAAAGGAAGCAAGGAAGAAGAATGCTCAAGCTTTGTTTCACATTCAGATAGCTCTTGATAAGAGATTATTTCCAAGAATATCACGAGCAAAAACTGCCAAATCTTCTTGGGAGACTCTACAAGAAGCTTACCAAGGTAGTGATCAAGTTAAGGTGGTCAAGCTTCAGACATTGAAGCGAGAGTTTGAGAATTTGAAGATGCAAGAAGCTGAAAGTATCAGTGACTATTGTGTGAGAGTCAAAGATGTGGTCAATAAAATGGCTACACTTGGAGAAGCTGTAAGTAATGAAGTTTTAATTAAAAAAGTATTGAGATATTTAACACATAGATGGAATCATGTTGCAATAATCATGGAAGAAAGTAAGGATTTAACAAAACTACAGTTTGATGAATTGGTTGGATCTTTGATGTCTCATGAAGAAAGATTGAAGGAAACTTTTGAAGCTGTAGAGAAAGCTTTTTCCTCTAAATTGCAAATTACAAAGAATGAAGATGCAAGTAGCAGCAGCACCAAAAGCCATCAAGGTCAAGGTAAATGGAAAAACCAAAATTATTCAAGAGGTAGAGGAAGAGGTGGCTCAAGTGGAAGAGGTAGTTTCAGAGGAAGAGGTAGAGGTAGATTTGATAAGAGAAATGTTCAATGTTACCATTGTAACAGGTATGGTCACTTTGAAAGAGAATGCAGATTGAAAGAAGGTAAAAGTGCTAATTATGCTCAAGAAAGTGGTGAGTATCCTCAAGATCACTTATTTTTATCTTATG
>APFE031360720.1:0-20424 GCA_000404065.3 Pinus taeda | reverse complement strand
GATAAATCTATTATGGTGAAAAAAAAAACTCTCACAACATCAAATGCACTTGAACATACCATCTCACACCATTAGTATGCATTACCAACTTAATTTAAAGAATTGAGAAGGCTGAAATGTGTACACTTCCACATTTCAACACAATTGATTCTATATTGATCAAAACTATATAGACTTTAGTTTTAACTTAAATTTCAAAGTACTTGTAAAATAATAAGACTAGTATTTTTCATTAGCAAAACTTGAGTTTTGGAAATCAAGAAAATTATGTTAAATTACAATATATTATATTAGTATTTTACAGTTTTAAATTTTTTATTAAATTTATATAATTAGTATTGGAATTGTACAAAAAATTTAGATATTTAACAAAAAATAAATAAATAAATATAATTAAAAATTATATTATAATAATATTATATTGGAGTTTGTAATATTATTATAATATAAATATGTATATTTATATTTTGTAAATATTTTTTGAATAGATAGGATTTATGGTAATAATATTTATATGGAAAAAAAAGACTAAACTTAACCTAGATACTTGTTTTCCAAAGAGGTCCACCCAAAGTTCAAGGAGGTCCAGGCAGATTGTTGCATGAAATTTGCCAAAAGAACAAATGGCCATCTCCACTGTTTAAGTGTGCAGAACTAGGCAATTATCACAAAAGAAGGTGACTAGACATGTTTAAGTAAAATGTTTGGTTCATTTAAGATTTTGGAAGTAATATGTTCAAACTTTCATTTTATTTTGCATTTATGTTTTTAATGTTCACATTCCTCACACAAAATTCCATGAAGTTAGTGGGAAAGAAATGCTTACAAAGAAGATTGCCTAGGATGCAGCAACTTTTATGATGCTTTGTCAATTTCAAGAGAAAGGAATTTTTCCCCTGGATGTAACATCTTCAACCATATTTTTTGAATTTCAAAAACAATTTCAATGATGCTTTATAAATTTCAACTAGGCACCTAAGAGTCTACAACTAGACAGCTGACCTTGCAAAAGCCCATTCGTCCCAATGCCAAGGTAGTTAGAAGTTTTTTTTAGACTTCGGTGAATTCCAAAACATCTCAACATGACACTAATCATGTCAATTAGAACTGTAACTTATTTTACATTTCTTTTGGTTCTAAATTGTCGTAATAGTACTCGATGACCTCATAAAGCACTATATTTCTTTTTAAAGTTTATAAAAAATTTCTAATGTCTCATGTTTTACAATTCTTATATGGAGGTTTTTCACAAACCTCATATGGTACAATGGTTGTTAGGAGTTCCCTCATTTGATTCATGAACATTGACAACAAGATAGAAAACAGAATTCTATATAGATAATATATATTCTCTTGTTTGGTGAAACTATTGTTATCACGATGGTTCGAGACAGAGTCCATGAATGATGTTAGTTTAATGCACAATGTAAATTAATGAATTATTTTCATTTATTTTCATATTCACATCTTTATTTTATTAATAATTAAAGATTTATTATCTGCTCTTTGTTGACCAATTTAGATGGTTTGGCAAGCAACATTATATGTTGTCATGGAGATTAGAAAAACAATATACCATGTGGTCAATTAGGATTTTCTCAAAGTGTGTAACTCACCATCACTCTTGTTGGAAGTCTCACACACCTAATCTGTTTTAAAAACTCATAGTATATTTGAAATTTCATGCTGACTTATTGGTCAATCAAATAAAGGGTTCAAAGAAAACATAATGGTATTTTTGACATGTTATTTGAAAAAGAAATACAATTGCAAGAAAATATACATTAAATTATAAAAACCAATATGCATTAAATTATATTCACTAAAATATGTAGTTATCCAAGGCTGAAAGTGAAAAACATGCTAGGTTAAAAGATGAGTGAAAACATTTAAATGATTGTTTACAATGCTACTCACCAACTTTTTTTACATCGTGCATAAAACTAACATCATTCATAGACTCTGTCTAGAACCGTTGTGATAACAATAGTTTCACCAAACAAGAGGATATGCATTATCTATATAGAATTCTATTTTTTATCTTGTTGTCAATGTTCATGAATCAAATGAGGGAACTCCTGACAACCATTGTACCATATAAGGTTTCTGAAAAACCTCCATATAAGAATTGTCAAACATGAGACATTAGAAATTTTTTATAAACTTTAAAAAGAAATATAGTGCTTTATCAGGTCATCTAGTACTATTACTACAATTTAGAACCAAAAGAAATGTAAAATAAGTTTTAAACAACATACCGTCAGGACAATAGTTCTGATTCACATGATTACTGTCATGCTGAGATGTTTTGGAATTCACCGAAGTTTAAAAAAAAACTTCTAACTACCTTGGCATGCTGAGATGTTTTGGAATTCACCGAAGTCTAAAAAAAAACTTCTAACTACCTTGGCATTGGGACGAATGGGCTTTTGCAAGGTCAACTGTCTAGTTGTAGACTCTTAGGTGCCTGGTTGAAATTTATAAAGCATCATTGAAACTGTTTTTGAAATTCAAAAAATATGGTTGAAGATGTTACATCGAGGGGAAAATTCCTTTCTCTTGAAATTGACAAAGCATCATAAAAGCTGCTGCATCCTGGGAAATATTATTTGTAAGCATTTCTTTCCCACCAACTTCATGGAATTTTGTGTGAGGAATGTGAACATTAAAAACATAACTGCAAAATAAAATGAAAGTTAGAACATATTACTTCCAAAATCTTAAATGAACCAAACATTTTACTTAAACATGTCTAGTCACCTTCTTTTGTGAGAATTGCCTAGTTCTGCACACTTAAACACTGGAGATGGCCATTTGTTCTTTTGGCCATTTGTTTTTTTGGCAAATTTCATGCAACAATCTGCGTGGACCTCCTTGAACTTTGGGTGGACCTGTTTGGAAAACAAGTATCTAGGTTAAGTTTAGTCTTTTGTTTTCCATATAAATATTATTACCATAAATCCTAGCTATTCAAAAAATATTTACAAAATATAAATATACATATTTATATTACAATAATATTACAAACTCCAAATATAAATATTTATATTATAAATATTTATTTTTTAAACTATATTTATTATTATTTAACTTTTGTAATATCTAATTATTGTAATTATATAAAATCTAATAAAAATTTAAAACTGTAAAAATACTAATATAATATATTGTAATTTAACATAATTTTCTTGATTTCCGAAACTCAAGTTTTGCTAATGAAAAATACTAGTCTTATTATTTTACAAGTACTTTGAAATTTAAGTTAAAACTAAAGTCTATATAGTTTTGATCAATATAGAATCGATTGTGTTGAAATGTGGAAGTGTACACATTTCAGCCTTCTCAATTCTTTAAATTAAGTTGGTAATGCATACTAATGATGTGAGATGGTATGTTCAAGTGCATTTGATGTTGTGAGTTTTTTTTTTTTTCACCATAATAGATTTATCCTCATTTTCAATTTTATATATATATAAAAACTAATAAATTTGTTTCTGGTCCTACATACCAAAATTATCAGCTAAGCGAAGTTAACACACCACCATCACATCATTATATCATTATATATATATATTATTATATATATAATATATATTCATTCCAAGAGGTAAATGTAATCTTTTCATTTTGATAAAAAAAAATTAATGATATAAATTAAAGTCAAAATAAGTTAGTGAGTAGTATGGTAAACAATTATTCAAATGTTTTCACTCATCTATTAATCTAGGGTGTTTTTCACTTTTAGCCTTGGATAGCTACTTTCAATGTATTTATTTAGTGAATATAATTTAATGCATATTGTAATGAGTAACATATCTTTATCTTTATCTTTATACGTTTTTTGTTTTTTTTTGTTTTTATTTGCTAAATATTATTCAATGCATGTGGTAGTGGGTAAAATATGAAAATTTTTAGAGGTGAAATAAAAATAAAAAATATTGATAGAAAGAAAGAAGTATCATATCTTCTATTGTATCAAATTGAATTATAAACTCTCTTTATTTTCTATATTCTGTTTTTATAATTTTATGTTTTTATTTTTTAATAATTATATTTCTTTTTCAACAATCTTCAAAATTATATACTATAATTTTTTTATAATTATATATCTTTTTCAACCATCATACAACTTGTATACTCTAATTTATTTGTAATTGTAAATTATTAATTTATCTAAACCAACTTTCCTTATTATATATATTTATTTTTTTAGAATATTGCAAATTTAATTTTTCTTGTCTTTTTTTTATGATTATAAATTTAATAATAGTAATTGAGAGCTTCCTTTTAAACTTATATGAATTTTTGGTATTCAAATAACATGTCAAAATACCATTGTGTTTTCTTCCAACTTTTTGTTTCATGAGCCAATAGGTCAACCTGAAATTTCAAATATACTATAAATTTTAACAAAATATTAGATGTGTGAGGCTTCCTGAAAGGGTGGTGGTGGTCAGTTACACACCTGCAGAAAAGCCTGATTGACTAGAGGGTATACTGTTTTTCATCCCCATGACAAATTATAATGCTGCTTGCCAAACCGTCTAAATTGGTCAATAAAGAAGAGATAATAAGTCTACAATTACTAATAAAATTGAGATGGGAATACCAAAATAAATACAAGAATTAACATGGTACATTCAACTAATATCATTCCTGGACTCTCTCGACTCTCTCTAGAATCATCGTGATAACAATAGTTTCATCCAACACGAATATATACATTATCTGTACACGGTTCTGGTTTTTATTTTCTCGTCAATGTTTATGAATCAAATGATGGAACTCCTAAAAACCATTGTAATCCTCCTTATAACCATAGTTAAACATGAGACATTAGAAATTTGTTTTAAAATTTAAAAAGCAATATGGTGCTTTATCAGGTTATCCAATACCACTAGTACAGTTTCGAACCAAAAGAAATGTAAAGTTAGTTTTAAACAACATACCGTCAGCACACCAGTTCTGATTGACATGATCAGTATCATGTTGAGATGTCCGGGAATTCATTGAAGTCCCATGAAACCTTTTAGCTGCCTTGGCATTTGGACGAATGGGCTCTTGCGAGGTAAATTGTTTTGTTGTAACCCGTCGGTGCCTAGTTGAATATGCATCACCACCCTCCACAGACATCATTCTGCTATGACAAACAGGACCATTGAATTTCTCAAGAGCATCATGCTGAGATGTTATGGAATTCACTGAAGTCTCAAAAAACCTTCTGGTTGCCTTGGCATTAGAACCAGTGGCATCTTCCAAGGTAAGCTCTCTAGTTGTGGACTCTAGGTGCCTAGTTGAATATGCATCACCCTCCTCCACAGAAATCATTATGCTATCACAAAATGTATTGTCTTGACATCACTTTCTCTTGAGAGTTTGATGTTTTGAAACAACCATCTCAGATTCTTCCATTTGTCCACCTGCATTGCTAGCAGTTACCGGTTCTACTTTTAAATTAATATCTGCATTGGTTGTAGCTCGCACGTCCTCCACAAGCTCATCTTCACCTCCATTAGTATCCAAAGTTACCTTGTCAATATCATTCCGCCAACAGCTATGATGTAAACCTCTTTCCTGTGATACAAAACGAGTATATTACTTTTCAGAAAGAATAACATAAATCAATTAATGTAATTTATCTCACAGGTGGGCAGATCCAGGTAGATCGTTTTTTCATTCAACTGCTAACACAAATAAATTGATTTAATATAATTCATCTCACAAATGGGCAGGAGTGATTGTTTTTTCATTCAACACTGGTGAGGCTAGACTCAACTTAACCTGAGCGTAGATACAAAATAAATAAATAAATGTAATTCATAAATCATAAACCATGAAAAGTAAATTAGATTACCTCCATTCACAATAAAATTTGTTGGTCAGCCCGATCTTTGCAGATCTTTTTCTTTCATTCATCCATGTTCCAATTATATGATATGATTCTTCTAAATAAACTACTCTGGTGGCCATAACTCCTTCCACCTGTTCCTCAAAAATCCCATTCAATGTTCCAGTGATGTTCAGAGCATATTTCTTGCAGCTCCCGTAGTGGCTGCAGCTGCAGAGTGTGAGGTGTAGCAATAGGGGACAAAATATGCTTCATAATCTTCCATACACATTCAAAATCGAATTGGGTGTCTAGGAATATAGCACATGCAATGCTTTCTATTATATCTCCCAGCACCTGGTTAGAATAAAAAGAACAGTCACAGCGGAGGAACCAAAAAAACTACTATGAACTGCTGAAGAACATACTCAAGAAACGAAAAGATGCCTTTCATTTTTTTTTAAAAGTACACAAAAACCTTGTCACAATTAAAAAATCAAGGTATTTACTCGCCTTTGGTCCTGCTTCTGTGCTGCCAAAAGACTTAAATTCACATTTCGCTTCCTTAATTTGGTCAACATAAGTTACAAACTTTGTTATTTGATTCATTAGAGACTCTGAATCATGACGAAGATATTTCTACAGTTATATTTCACAGCAGCACGTGCAAAATTCTCATTGTTGACAGTTGACGAGCGTAAATCTGTTAAAATCCCTGGAGGAAGTCTTGGGTACGTTGAATAGAAATGCCGCATGATAAGAAAATCCAACACAGAGTCCCCCAGAAATTCTAAACGCTGCACAATGATAACTTTTCAACATATTATCCAGCGATAATTTCACAATTTAGCATAGTATATTGTAGAAGTTAGTTGTAAAAAGTGTCATTTCCCTTCTACAACATCCAGCATTGAAAAAGACAAAGAAATATCAAATTTGAAAATAGTAACTAAAAAGACTGGGGTTAGTTTTAATTTTGGATAGAAAAACCATCTGTTCATTACTGATATGTTATTATCACGATTATGGGAAGATAGGTTGAACTTGGATATCTTTGAATGATGCAAAGTGGTAAGTAGCTCAATCTCTTTTTATCATGTTTAACTTATGACATAAGAACTAAAATTCACACAAACTAAATAATGTACACTTAATATGTAAAAATAAAACTTATATACTTCATATATACCTGGCAACAACATCCACCCTTGCTTCCCTGTAGTGATGCATGTGTAATAGCTTGCACTAACAGAGCCTTGTTCTGGAATTCATATCTCAACGCTGATTCCAGGCCATGAAAATTTGTGTCCCTTAAAACAGAAGGATCGACAAAAGCACGTGGACATGCTGCCACTGCTAAATCAGGTTCAATATCAACTTCCATATTCATCCACTTCATGAACTCAAAAGCAGCAGGTGCGTCACCCTTAACATAGTGTGCTCCAACTAGAGCCTCCACGGCATGAGATATTGTCTTCGAGGACATCCACCGATGACCCTCATCACAAGATTTCCCATCTGTAGCTAATTTATCTTCCTTTCCAGGTTTACCTAGATCTTCCAGGTTGCAACGACAACGACTGGCTTTTCTCTTAGCCATTCCAGGGGTGACCCATCGACGTGCATCAAATGTTTCATCGCAAATATATTCCTGTCCATCCCGGTAATCAAAACATATCATTGACAATATATCATTATCATGTTTAAGGGGTAGTTTTATTGATATGATCTTATTTTGTAACTATAAGAATTAATGTTCATAAAAATGAATATTTAAATTTTTTCAAGTAAAACCAACCCATACTATTTCAACAAAAGATATAACATTGGCTTGTCACAAAAAAAACCTTCAATAATATGGTCATATTTTCTCAATTACAGATATAATAACGAACACATAATTTGATACCTGCAGACTACGAGTGGTCGCTAAATGATGAAGAGTTGCATTTGAAACTAGCTCAGCTCGAAGTGCAGAGAGTTGTCCTTCATTTTCTCTTTCATATTTCAAGAACAGATGGCAACTAACGACATATTTTAAAAATGAATCCCCTAGCGATTCTAGCCATTCATATAAAAATGATTCTAAACAACGGGATGTAGTGAGTGCTTCCATGATCTATCAGGAAACAGAGATATAGAAATGTTACTTAAAAAAAAGCACTACTAATCTTATAAATAAACATATAAATACAAACTTACCAATTCAAGAGATATGAATGGACATTTAGGACGCCCTTCCCTAATAACTTTTCCAATTTGTCCAGCTAGCACTAATGAATTTAAGCGGTACATTACTGAAGGAAGTAAATAGAGGGACCGAATTATAAATGATTGAACTCCTAAATCCAAGCACAGCTCAAGAGGAAGCTCTACAAAGTTATCGGAATCTGGTTCTTTTTCTGTACATATCAAATCAAAATCAACCATTTACTATATAATTAAAAAAAAAATCTTAAATTGAATATACTTTTACCACTATTACCAATTAAAATCGATCACTCATTTCATACTGAAAATGTTTTAAATTGAATATTTCTTTACTAAATATATATTATATTTACACATTGGCATTACAATATTGTTGGTAAAATTGCAAAAACATTGCATCAAGTTAAAGAAGAAATAAACAAAAACCTTCCTAACCTTTTAAAATGTCAAAATGGTTGACAAGGAGATTGTAAGGCCGATGAGTCTGCTTCAGTAGTGGAAGAGGTTGGTTCACATGTTTGAGTTGTCTTTGATATCTACTAAATAAATCATTATTAATTTTGTATTTTTTCAAATAAACATAATTCTATAAATCTTTAAATATGTTAAAATATCACATATCTTTACTTTTTTTCAAAATAATCACAACAGGAAGTGTATTGAGATTCTTTTCCATCCTTGGGTGGAGGGAAGGGACTTTTGGAAGTTTTACCAAAAAGAACTCTGACAACAATGTAAATTCTTCCTGTATGCACAACTATTATTGCTTTATCCACTATATCTGAAACTCCTTGAATTCCAGTGGCCAAAGAAATGCCTTCTTCTTTCGGAACAATGTACTGTAAAAAATTCCTCTTAAGCAAGATACCAAAATCATTTGTAACATGAGTGCCCTTCTCTGAACAAAAAAGAGACTTAAACAATTTTTTTCTGGAAATACAATATCTGATTAACTGCCAGTCAATATTGACCTCTCTGTGACAAGCTCCAAAACGTTCTTCTTCAATGGGAAAAAGGAAGTACATATTACAACTAGCCCATAGTTTTTTAGTTTTAGACTTGGCTTGAACTAATACTTTAGTGAACACTCCATCGAAGAGTGTTTTGTGGAAATATTTTGCAACATTCAACTATTGATAGAACATATCAACAAAACAAAATCACATACAACTATGAGTGAGGCAAAATAATTTGAAATAAATTGTTTTAGGTATATATCAAAACCCTTGAAACTAATTTTTCTATAATATTCTTACCTGATTGGAATTCAATTCCACATCGCCACAATGCAAAAATTTCGAGCTAACTCTTTCATGTGGTAGAAAGAGTTTTATTTCAAAATTTGCAATGTGTTCATCTAGCTTTTCTTCAATCAAGAATGTGAAGCTTGCATATTTTGTCCCATTTGATTGTGATGTGAAATAAAGTTTGTAAAGTTGTAAAGTTACTCCACTCAATTTTTCACCCCATGTACCAGATAAAGCATATCCTTTATATGAATGCAACTCCTTTTTCTTGCTTATACCTAAATAAGCACAAATATATTTCCCACTTATCAGTTTTTTTCCTTAAACACTTTAAATTAAATGATACTAACTGTAAAGCATAATATATTTCAAAAGTATTAGGGGATTTTATTTTTTGTGTACTCTCACCTAGTCAAAATAACCCCCTAGGGGTAACTCAACTAGTGATGGTTGTGTAAATGAAATATTATGTTCGAGGAGATATGGTCTTCAAATCCCCTCGATCAACTAGTGTGTAGAAGGGAAAAATGTATGTGCCTAGAGTTTACAATGCTAGTGGTTGTAATCAACCTTGTGTGAGGAGACTACAAGACTAACTCAGTTGTCAATTCCACTCTCTCTCTCTCTTCATATCTTTTCTTTGTCACTGCTATCCCAATTGGTTTTGCAAGGTCCTCAAATCATGCATTTATCCGTGCCAAACCAAATATTTTTCCATATCTAGGGTTCTATTAGCGGATGAAAAAACAATACATGTTTCTCTGTGTCTCGACTATTTATCCACATTCCATGAGTTACTCATATATGATAAGCATGAAGTCTATAGTGCCATAAATTCAACCCTCACACTCATTGATGTGAATTCACTTTGTTGAAATTCGAAAGCATCATCCTTATGTGATGTAATGTTTACAAATTCCTTACCCTGTTGATCTGGTAATCGCCCTATGAGGGACATCAATTAAAGATTTGTTAAAAAAAAGGTATTACAAACTCATGTGTTGGTGTGTGTTCTATGTTATTTAAGCAACAAATCGATCAGATTGCCAATACACAAACATTTAAATGGAAAGACAATAGAGAAATATAGCAAGCAATCACAAAGACACAAGAAATTTTATTAAAGAGTTCACCCTATTCTCCAGGGCTACATCTTTGGTCCAGCTTTCAGTGGTGGCCTTGTTTTATTGTGCCTTTAGTAGAGAATTACAATGCAGGGACTCAATGTGAGTTCTCCTGAAGCAGGTTTTGCTTGGTAGGGTGGTTCTTGGATTTCCCAAGCCACTAGAGTGGACAGACTCTTCTTCTTCCTACCAACTCTATGAACTTCGGGTCTACAATGGACAAAGCCAAATGTGATACTCAGTCCAGAAAGATTCCCCTATGGGATGGCTTGAATCTTCAAGCTCTTGTGCTCGATGCTATCACTGGTTAGCTTGGCCCTCTATCTCTTTATGCTCTTCTCTTGCTTTTTTACCTTCTTCCCTTTGTATTCTATCCTCCTCTCGGGATTGTGGTCTCTTTTCTCATCTCTCAGACTTAACTCCGACTTGATTGTGTATTCTATCTCTATTCATGGCTTTTTGTCATTCGAACCAATGCCCGCTCGGTTCCTCTTCCACCTCTGTCGATTCACCTTCTGCAGTTGCGCTTAGAGTTCCGTGTTTGGCATCAGCATGAATGTTCAGGGAGTGCTCACATGTCCCCATTCGAACAACACCAGCCTACTCATCGGTTCATTTCTCCAGTTGCGCCATGGATGTGTCCTTCCTCCACCGTGGAGGTTAAATGGATTCCAAATCCCTTTAGAACATGGCTTAATTCCCTGTCGATTTCGCTTCCTTCTATCATGCACAATCTCAGCCGTCTGATCTAGGCTCCTCCAGATCCAACGTCATATGCACGTCTCGCGCGGTTGACTTGGTTGACCAATAACACGCGATCAACGACAGTTTTGTCTCACCTCTGCCGCCACGTGTCGATTGCTGAGTGGGATCGCTCCACTTTCTCCAAAACCGTTTACCATTTGAGGGCACCCCGATCAATACCGTCGGTTTTCCAGAGCGTGGGTCCCGCCTTCGTACGTTAGCACTTTTTGTTTCTCCGCCTGTGGTTCTCCGACTCCCAATGCAACCGAGTCCTTAAGGCTCCAACATTTTGGCCCTGTTCGCCTAGTAATGTGTGATTAGTCCCGCTAATCACGCATCGAAAGTCACCTCCTTTTCCCAATCTGGGGCTCCTAGTGGCTACTTTGACCTCCTGTGTAGTCTCCATGGGCCTCGATCAACGTGCTTTGACCGAGGTCCTCGTCGTTCCACGATAGCTGCCATTCCCACTGGTTCAGGGTGTTTTTGATGCTGTTTTGGATTCTTCCAAGATTTGTTTCATCCTGATACAGTCATGGTTCTTTGACAGTCTTTTATGGATCTAATTCGGTTCACGACCTTCCCACTGAAAGAGCTTTTGGACCACCAAAAGTTGGTTTACTTCAAGCATCGATTAAGTGAGGAAACTGTTGTCTCACTTGTCCAATCTCAATCCACTTCGCACTGCTCAGCTCTGAACCTTTATGCCCAGTCCTGAGGAATTCCACTTGTCCACTACGCATCGTCCTTACCTTCCTGTCCATCACTGTGTATTCCCATAATTCATTAAGATATTCAGGTAGCAGGTCATCAATAGAAGGTAATTGATTCTGCTCTTCGGGGTCCTCAATCATTGAAGGTTCAAAAAACCTCAAGCAATATGTGTTCACGACTAAGTAGATGTGCATGTAACTTGGTAGATCAAGGCGAAAAGCATTTTCACCAATCTTCTCAAGTATCCTGAAGGGCTCATACCTGATAAGTTTTAGCTTTTTACTTTCACCTTGCATCCTGTCCTTGCTAATATACAGCCAGACTTGGTCTCCAACTTGAAAAATACGCTCCATCCGATGCTTATCGTGCCTAGCCTTGTACTTGGCCTGGCTCTTTTCCAGCTGTTCTTGTACTACCTGGTGGATCTCTTGGATCTGTTCAATGAACCTAGTTGCCTTCTTCGCATCATTTTGTCTATCAACCATGGTATCTTTACCAAAGACAAAATCCAAAGGAGACCTTGGTATAAAACCAAAACAGGTCTCAAAAGGAGATCTCTGTGTAGAAGAGTTTTTGATTCTATTGTAAGCATGCTGCACATAACACAAGTGTTCATCCCAAATCTTAGGGTGTTTGCTGCAATATCCTCTCAGTAACTAAATCCTGTTAACTACTTCTGTTTGGCCATCTATTTGTGGATGAAAAGTTGTGCTTTTCTTTAATTTGGTGTCCATTAGTTCCCACAGACCTGACTAAAACTTCCCCACAAATCGAGTGTCTCGATCAAATACAATAGAAGTGGGTAATCCAAAATGAACCCATAGATGTTCAAAGAACAATTTTACAGTTTGTTCAGCTATAATCTGTTTACTATAGGGTATCAAAATACACATTTTTCTAAACCTATCCACAACAACATATAAATAATCATGACCTTTCTTAGATTTAGGTAGTCCTCCAAAAAAATCCATGGAAATGCTTTCCAAAGGGTGAGAAGGAACTGGAAAGGGAGTGTACATGCCTAGTTTTCTGTTGTTCAGCTTGCTTTTCACACACATAGCACATCCCTTTACATATCTAGAAACTGTCTCACTCATTCTTGGCCAATAGCAGAACCTTTGCAGCTGTGAAACTATTTTACTTACCCCAAAGTGACCTGATATCAGAGAAGTGTGTGCTTCCCTAATTATCTTTACTCTCTCAGTTTGTGCAATGCAGAGTTTCCCACAATGATATAAGAGTCAGTCCTTCATGTGATAGTCCAATTATTCTATTCTTTTGCCTTGACTCAAAGTTTCATATACATCTTTAAAGTCCATATCCTGAGTATATTGTTTTATGTAGCTTTCATGCAACACATAATGATGCTTAAGTATGGTAGATGCATTTATAATGGGTCTAGATAACATGTCTGCAACCTTGTTATGTATGCCCTTTCTATATCTAATGACTAAATGAAACTGTTGTAAATAACCCATCCATCTGTAATTTCTTAACTATTATAACTTAGTTTGGGAGTGTAGATATTGAAGTGGTTGATGGTCAGTATGTATTACTTTTTCTTTGCCCATTAAATAATGTTTCCACTTTTTCACACTCTGAACTAACACATACAATTCTTTATCATATGTAGGATAGTTAACTACTACAGGATTAAAGGTCTCGAGATGATTACATATGGGTTTACAGTGTTGTGTCAACATTGTTCCCATGGCATAGTCACTGGCATCTGTTTGGATCTCAAATGGTTTTTGTAGATCTGGCAGTGCTAGTACAGGTGTTGTATTAATTTTTTCTTTCAAGGTGTCAAAGGCTTTCTGTTGTTGTCATCCCCACTGAAACACCTTGTTCAATACTATCAAGGCATGTAAGGGAGCTGAAATTGAGGAAAATTTTGAAATGGACTTCCTCTAATATTGTGTTACTCCTAGGAAGCTTCTCACTTCTATAGCAGACTTGGGTTTAGGCCAGTTTACAATGACTGCCACTTTAGAGGAATCTATTTTCAATTCACCTCCCCCTACTACGTGACCCAAATAATTTAGAGAGGTTTTGCCAAATTCACATTTGGAGAGTTTAACATAAATTTTTTCTCTTTTCAAAACATCTAATCTCTTCTTAACATGCCTTAAATGTTCTTCCCACGTTTTACTAAAAATCAGAATGTCATCTAGATACACAATAACAAATCATCAAGAAAAGGTCTGAGTACATCATTCATTAATATCATGAAAGTAGCAAGGGCATTTGTCAAGGCAAAAGGCATAACCAACCATTCATACAATCCCTGCTTTGTTTTGAAAGCAGTCTTCCATGCATCTTGCTTTGCAACTCTGACCCGATGGTATCCACTGTGCAAATCGAACTTGGTGAAATAAAGAGCTTCCTTCAGTTGATCTAAAAGATTATCTATGTGAGGAAGGGGATAACGATTTTTTATTGTTATCTTATTTAGTGCATGATAGTCAATGCACATTTTCCATGAGCCATCTTTCTTTCTCACCAAAATGATTGGTGACCCACATGGTGATGTGCTAGGCCTGATGAACCCTTTCTTGAGCAACTCCTGAACCCGCCTCTTGATTTCAACATTCTCTAAAGCAGACAACCTATACATCCCAATTTTGGGCAATGGAACATCTTGCTGCAAAATAATATCATGTACTATTCCCTTTTTGGGTGGCAGACCTTTAGGTTCTTGGAACAAGACATCATACTCTGAAACAATCTTTTCTATATCGGTTTGCTGATCAATATTACAACCCTCAAATACATTGGTTTTATCAGGTTTGTTTTCCTTTACAACCATCAGTAAGAACTATTTGCATGAATTTATCATGCTTTTCATTTGTCCTGAGTTTATGAGAGTATAATTATTCTTGAGCTTATGAGCTCTTACAAAGTATTCGATTCCACCTTTAACAAGTAGATACTTGTTCTCAACTTTGTAGAAAATAGCCTTTCTATCATACAAGTAAGGACTTCCTAAAACAATTCCACACATATCAAAAGGAATTACATGTAACTCAACCTCATCTACAAATGCTGACCCAAAAGAAAGCTTGAGTTTGCACTGTCTAGTCACTTGTAGTTGTGCTTTATCATTCAACCATCCTAATGGCTATGGTTTCTTATGAGGTGTAGTTGCTAATCTCAATTTCTTTACAATTGCTTCAGAAATTAGATTTACCTGTGAGCCACTATCAAGCAAGGTATCAATGTTTTGATTTTTGGAAACAGCTCGAATATGGAAAAGCTCATGTCTTTTTCTCTCATGTTTTTCGTCAATAACAGATTGAGCAGAATTACTAGAAGATGCTTTAGAATTCTTACCTTTTATACCTGCAGCTGCAATGATTGTTTCATCTCCTGAGTCTGACCCCAAATCTTTCTGAATAGCTGCAACAGTCTTCTTCTTCTTGCCTTCTGACTTCTTAGGTCTCAGCTCTGGATGCAGAATCCAACAATGCTCATCATCATGCCCATCCTTTTTACAGTGAGTGCATGAAGCTTTTCTTTTTTGTGCAGTGTTAGCCTTCCTTGCTTTCCACTTCTGCTTTCTTTTCTCCTTGCTCTTGCTTACAATGGGTTGGGATGGCCCCCCAACTTCTGGATTTCCATTCTTTCCTCTAGCTTCTAGATGAGTGGCTTGTACAGATACCTCATCTATACTAGTCAGATTAAACATGAAGATGCTATGCCTCATGTAGTTGTGTAGACCACCAATGTACTTCAAAAGAGTTTCTGGTGAGTCTAATGAGATACCCAACATCAATGCTCTCTTTTTAAACTCTTGAGTATAACCTTGCACACTTTGCCCTTTCAACTGCCGAAGAGTTTTTGAACTCATCATGGCTTGTTGCATGTAGGCCAATGGATAAAACTGCTTTTTGATTGCAGCAACAAATTCACTCTAGACAGAGATGGTCTTGCCATGCTTCTTCATATCAGCTTGGGTTCTGCCTTCCCACCAAACCAAGGCAGTGCCTCCTAGGTGTAGGCTTGCCAGCTGAATCTTACTCTTGTCCGAGTCTATGTTCTGCACCCTGCAATATACATCAATTTGTCTAATCCAATTGTCCAACTTTTCAGGATTTAGCTCGCCATCATATATAGGCAAATCGAATTTAACATCTAGTTGAATCAAAGAGGTTTTATTATTATGCACGGGGCTATTAGTAGGTGTAGGAAAGCTTTCTTCTTTCCCTTTCCCTTTTGAGTGGTTGTGGGAATGAGATTCACCCTCTTCTTTATCTTGCTTCGAGCCTCATGAATTTTCATCCTTATGCTTTCTAAATTCCCTATACATTTCTTCTACCATAGAATTTATGGCTAGGAAACTTTCTATGAATTGAGGGTCTGGCCCTATCGAACCTTCCTCTGACATTGTCTTCCAAGGATAGACTCTCCCAATTTCAAGATTAGCTTCCACAAAATTTCCTTCTCCTAATTTGAGCTTTGATCTAGTGAGCATTCACAGCTAAACCAACACAAGCTTGTCTAACCTGACAACCTACTACTCTGATACCACTTGATATGATAATCGCCCTATGAGGGACATCAGTTAAAGATTTATTAAACAAAAGGTATTATAGACTCATGTGCTGGTGTGTGTTTTATGTTATTTAAGCAACGGATCGATCAGATTGCCAATACACAAACATTTAAATGGAAAGACAACAGAGAAATACAACAAGCAATCACAAAGACACAAGCAATTTTAATAAGGAGTTCACCTTATTCTCTTGGGCTACATCTCCAGTCCAGCTTTCAGTGGTGGCCTTGTTTTATTGTGCCTTCAACAGAGAATTACAATGCAGGGACTCAATGTGAGTTCTCTTGAAGCAAGTTTTGCTTGGCAGGGTGGTTCTTGGATTTCCCAAGCCACTAGAGTGCATAGAATTTTCTTCTACCTACTGGCTCTGTGACCTTCGGGTCTACAATGGACAGAGCTAAATTTGATACTCAGTCCAGATAGATTCCCCTATGGTATGGCTTGAATCTTCAAGCTCTAGTGGTCAATGCTGTCACTGGTCAGCTCGACCCTCTCTCTCTTTCTGCTCTTCTCTTGCTTTTCTACCTTCTTCTTTGTGTATTCCATCCTCCTCTCTGGATTTTGGTATTTTTTCTCATCTCTCGGACTTAACTCCAACTTGACTATGTATTCTATCTCTATTCATGGCTTTTTGTCATTCGAACCCATGCCCGGTCGATTCCTCTTCCACCTCTGTCGATTCACCTTCTGCAGCTACGCTTGAGGTTCCCTGTTTGGCATAAGCTTGAACATTCAGGGAGTGGCCACGTGTCCCCATCCGAGCAATGCCAGCCTGCTCATCGGTTCATTTCTCCAGTTGTGCCATGGATGCATCCTTCCTCCACTATGGTAGTCAAACAGATTCCAAATCCCTTTTGAATGCGGCTTAATTCCTTATCAATTTCGCTTCTTTCTATCGGGCGCAATCTCAGCCATTTGATCTGGGCTCCTCCAAATCCAACGTCATATGCACGTCTTGTGTGGTTGACTTGCTCAATTGATAATGCGTGATCAATGGTGGTTTTCTCTCACCTCCACTGCCATGCATCGATCGTTGAGTGGGATTGCTCTGCTTTCTCCAAAACTGTTTACTGTTTGAGGGCGCCCCAACCAATATCGCCGATTTTCTAGAGTGTGGGTCCCACCTTCATATGTTAGCACTTTTTGTTTCTCCACTCGTGGTTCTCCAGCTCCCAACGCGACCCAGTGCTTAAGGCTCCTCCATTTTGGCCCTATTCGCCCAGTGATGCGCGATTAGCACCGCTAATTGCACATCGAAAATCACCTCCTTTTCCTGATCTAGGGATCTTAGGGGCTACTTTGACCTCCTCTATAGTCTCCATGGGCCTCGGTCAGTGTGCTTTGACCAAGGTCCTCGTCGTTCCACGTTGGCTTCCATTGCCACTGATTCAGGGTGTTTTTGATGTTGTTTTGGATTCTTCAAAGATTTGTTTCGTCTTGATACAATCACGGTTCTTTGATAGTCTTTTATGGATCCAATTCAGATCACCTGTTTGGTCCAATATCTATTTGGTGTGCCTACATTGAAGATTTCTATCTATTGTGATGGGAATGGGGTCAAATTATACAAGCATTTTTTGAGCACCGGGAATATCAAGCCATCATTAACATTAGTGTTAAACATGCCACATCCCATCATTAATCAAACCCTCTCATGCCTTCTTGCAATCAAGTTTTCACCATCGATGGACCACATAGTACTATCAATAGTGATTTATTAGTGTAACTCCAAACAAAAGTTAAGCATCTACTCTAGTTGACACCACACCATGTTATGGCCATGGTTCATCTCTCCTTGTTCTTTAGTCAAAACTAACAACATCAATGAATAGAGAATAACCTCCTCAATTATTTTTCATAACTGTAGTGGAAATACCTATGTTGTTGTTCATCTTACATGATCTGAATGGGAAGTTGCATCCACCCATGGGAGTTACCCATGGTATCTGACCATGGTATTATAAGTAAAAAGGCTATAAATTTTTCGCCTAACATTGTAAGACATATATTTGTGCACTAAAATGTAGCTATGATTTTTTTCTTTTATTTTAATGAAGAATTTATTTGGGTGTTTTATTCTTTTCTTTGGCCATTCAAGTTTCTGAGATCTTTCACCCTCAGATTTGGATCGGTGGTATCATAGCCAAGTTATGACTCCATGGAAAATAAGGTTTTGATCGAAATGTGGTCACTCATCAATAGACATCACGGGTGAAGCAAAAAAAATTCATTTGCATATCTTTTGGTGTAGTTTAAATGGGGCATTCTACCTCTATCACACTTAGAATAGGCTTCAGTCTAGTTGCAATGATTTTGGATATCAACCTATAAGCCACATTGCAATAAGAGATAGGGTAGAAATCATCGAAAAAATATGCCTCCTACATCATAGGAATTAGGGCAATAAAATAAGAATTAATGGCACCGAATACCAAGCTTGACCTCTTAGATTCTCTAAAAAACCTTTAATACATCCTCTTTGATCAAATAAAAAAAGCACAAAGAATTCCATTCTCATATGATTCAAATTGAGACTTTTCTCCTTTTGCATGGATAAAAGGGCTATTTGAACTTCCCCTTCAATAACTTCTTGCAAAATTGAAGCATTCATGTCCTTGGAGATGAAAGGAGGAAATATAGATAACAAACCTAGCAGCTATAAAATAGGGCATCCTCTAGGGTGAGTGAAAAGCGATTTAAAGAATTAAACACCAAGTTGAGAAATATTCTAAAGGGATGAGAAACAATCCCCCTCAATTTCATTCATATAGCATATAGTTTTCACATTCCAATGATGGTTGGCATAATTGTGGAAAAAAATAGTATTATTGCCAGAATTGTGGAAAAAAATAGTATTATTTTCCCCTTATGAGATCTAGATAAGATGCCTCTTTAGTCTCTAGGTTTCATCTTCTTTGTCAAGGATATATATCTTTTTGTGTTCAAGGGAATATAATGCTTCGATGAATTCAAATAACAAGGCACAAATAATTTAATGAGTTTATTAACCATTGAAATCATTTTTTTTAGAAAAACAATACGCACACATTATATCATGGTGATCAATACTTTATAAACCGGGATAAATTCTACCGTAGCCATACAAATTAAATGGATAGTAAATTCCTATAGCCATAAATCAGTAATCAACATCAAAACACTTACAACTTGACAAATCTCACATTGCTAAATTTTTAAAAATCACAAACACTAATTAAATTATAGATTTATTTTTAATTTTGTTGTTTTTCTTGTTGATAAAAAATCTTTGATTAGAAATTTAAAATAGAATAGCATACAAAATCAGTCTCAATAGTCCTTTCACTCTAATTATGACCACAAATTTTGAGATTGGGGACTAGAGGATACCAAAATGGGCACTTCACATACATTATTTTCGTAAGGCATTGAAACTATAGCATACTAGGAATAACAAAAAGGGAGACCAAAATTGACAACAACATATCAAGGAGGGGGGCAGGGGGGAAGTTCATGGGGAGATGCGAAGTAACCAACATGATCATGAATGTGGAAATGTTCCACTCGTGCTTCCAAGCTGCAATGATGATCATTGGTGCGACGATGACTACGATGGAGACTACCTAGTTGAGCCATAATTTCATTTTGATTGTATTGAATATTAGTAAGATAGGTCGATATTTCATTTTGATAATCATACTAGTGTTCCTTGAATATGTCCAAATCAATTTGGATGTGTCGTAGCTGCTCAACAATGGATTCCATAGAAGCAGAGGCCTCCAAGTAGCCTAGAGAGAGAGCAAGAGAAGTAGCTTATGCACCCTCTATTTCGTGGCTAGTTGAGTTGGTGAAGGATGATTTGTGTCTAGGCTCGGGGTGCCATCTTGGGCATCCTGGCCCCTCCCTCAATGGGGTTGGCCTCGTTGCTTGGGGATACCGAAATTGAGAGAGGCTAACAGTTAACTAAGGGTGAAGACCAAGAAGTATCTGTTCATGTACCTACAAGAAACAATACAATACCAGATA
>APFE031360712.1:18484-29483 GCA_000404065.3 Pinus taeda | reverse complement strand
AGACTAATTTAGTAGAGCGAACTTGTACGACGTGCCACGTGTCCCTGTTTTGACCTTTGGCTCTAAAAAATATATACAAGAAACTATAGTCCGTCCTCTTTTTGTACCTTCTTATGAAATTTCAATATGATGCTCAAAGAGAAAGTTATGACGATTTTCCCCAGGTCACCTATTTTGAATGTAATTCGGGATTGTGCAAAAGGACCAACTTCCTCAGATCATATCTCCGAAAATATAGCACAAAAAGATCTGAAATTCGGACTTAAGATTCAGCGCGACGTCTTCTCAAATGGTTTTTTTTTTAGCTTCTGAAACATCGCAGAAAAAAAGTTATAGCGAAAATTCCATGATGACTTGTTTGGAGCGGCGAAACCCTAGAATCCAAAGCTTCGATACCAAATGTTATGAAACCAGCTCAAGAAAAGATAGAAAAGATAGATCAACACCTTGGAATTCAACCTTTTTGAGGGGGCAACCTCCTTTACATTACATAAATGAACAATTCTTCGATGATTTAAATGACAAAACCTCCTTTCTATATATAGGAGTCTAAGGACTCACAATATAACCCAACCGACCTAACAATAGTAATATAAAGCCACAAAAATAACAATAGAGGGATTCTATGGGGCATAGTAATAACAATATGGGGACAATAGGGGCACAACAATATTAATAAGGGGTACAACTACAATATTAATGGGGTAATCACTAGTATTATAGGGACCCAACAATCCCATTCTTAAAGTAGTTGATTATATTCCTAAAGATTGTATCAACAGTCCATAGCAATCATATACATATATTTGTTGTGGTAACACTTGATATTTCTTGTTATATTTGTCCCAAAATTGTTGTAGTGAACTCCTATTCGTGGTATGTGTTATTTTTGAGTTTAATACTAGTGATATATTGTTGTTTAGATGTGTCTTTTTGCATTTATTAAGTACTGCGTATGTTTATTTTAAATAAAATATGAGAAAAGTACACCTACAACAATATGCATTTAAATTGTTTAACAAAACACTTCAGTGACAAACTCAACCAAACTAACAAAATTTAGCAGGGAATTTTCAGATATGACAAGGGGCATCTTACATTGTAAAAATAGAGACTAACCAAACAACCATTTAAATGTTGGTTTTCCCATTTGGGTTTCCAATGTAAACAATGTATCTTGTGTGATGAATTTACTTGTGTTGCAATATGTTTCAAGTATGAGTTATTGGTGTCCTTAATTATGTTTAGTATGCTACGTGTAGTTGAACTTATAATCGAGATGATCAATTCTCCATTATATTTCCATATTTCATTATTCATTGGTTATTTATGAATGTCAAGAACTATGTAAGCTAATCTCCATGGATTCCATGTTGAATGTAAGATCAATCATTGAGATAGTACGAATATTGCATTTATAAGTTAGCTTCTATTCATGTCCCTAAATGTCTAAAAAGAATTGGATTGTTGATCAATTAGTAATATTATGCTCTATTAATCAATCCGAGTTGAGGTTTTATGTTGTAATTCAAACCAATTTAAATTTGTACACTACAATTTGATCCTTATCAAAGTTATACACATCCATACAGGCCATACTTCTCTTTCTCTCTCTCTCTCTCTCTCTCTCTCTCTCTCACACACACACACACACACACACACATACACACACACGCACACATTGGATGGTGGCCAAATAGTGGTTGTTTTATATTTTTGGTTGAATGGATGGTTGTATTTATCTATGCAAATCATATTTATAGCAATCGAAAACAAAATTCAACTAAAAAATTGTGTATTAACTTTCACACTAGTGAACAATGGATAAATTCCCTTGATAGTGTAGGGTCTTCTTTAACAAATAATTGACATCTTGTTTACATGTATCATGCTCTCCCATCACTTGTGAATCTACAAAAAGCGAGTGTTTAAAGCATACAGTTAGTCTTACATGTTGGAAGTAACTGGTACCTAGAATTAATACTACTCTAGTAGATGTTTAACAACATTCCAACTTGTCCGATGTTATATAAAGATGTTTTAGTACATTAAAAACTTCACTTTGGTCATGTAATGCCTGCACCTTAAAATTTGGGTGAAATTTAAAAAAATGGTGTGTTGTATATGGATCATTCTTAAATTGATATGGCCTTATATTATAGAAATCAATACAGTTTCATCAATGTATTCTTCAACTTGAGAAATATATTTTATTTAAATGTTTGTAGCAAGTTGGAATTTCTTGTAAGGGAGATTTATTTAGCTTGAGGGGGGGAACAAAGAATTGCGTCCACCATGAATATTCATATTGATCGCACATAGGCTCTTGATTTTTAATAAATCTAATTCTTTCTAAAAGACAATGAAAAATATTTGTATTCATGTAAGCTACCTAGACCTTAATGTATGATTGGGTTTGATAGGTTTATCTAGAAACAACCTTCAAGGTTAATTATAAACATGGGTTTATCAAATTTCCTCTTTCTTACATCACCTCAAATCACATTTCTAATATCATCGACATATTGTGCTAATTGAGAGCTTTCCAATGATATAAATTTCATCTATTTTTTATCTTCATATGCAAAGTTATGCCCATTTGAAGATAATCCCTTCAAGGCCACATTAGCATCCATATTAATCCACTTCTAAAGCATATGGCACCCCTTTAACCATGTGTCATTATCATGCATTATCTGTCAATGATTGTGGTGGCATGTCAAGGCCGCTAGTTGTTCTATTGGCTATCATCCTTTCAGGAAACACTTCTCGATCTACTCTTGTTTATACATTTTTTCTCAACCTAACAATTGGAAATTATTTAATGGATCCCAATATTTATGTAAAATATTGTGGTCCTTGGATAGTTCTTTCCAACAATTTACTTTTTTTCCCAAAAGGGCATTGCATGCAAAAGTTGTGCCCATGAGAAGTTGATGGATAAAATGACCATGTTATCGCCCGCAAACCTTTTGGTGCTTCATCTTCTAGGGTTATGGTTTTTCACCTCTAGGGTTATTTATTTATGTTAAAAGGTGATGCTTTTGGCCTCTTATTCCAACTTTTTTGAGAATTCATGTAGTTGTTAGCTCTCTTCCTTCAAAGATAAGTAACACCATTTTGGCTAGTTTGTGTTATGTTGTATTTTGTCATTTTATTTATCAATAGAAATTGGGTTTTAAATATATTATTTTGATCTATGTTATATTTCTCTATGTGTTTTCCATTTAATTTATTGCATTTAATTTCATTATTTTTACAGCGTAGATCAATGGTATCAAAGAAATCTATGCCTTGTTGTTTCTCATTACATGTCCCCAAGTATAAAGAGTTGGGTCTCGAGCTAGTTTCACTTGGGAATGATTGCTCTCATAAATCCAATATGCCTCCCATGGAAAAATAAAAGAGATATGATAGAGTACGAGATCCCACTAAGTTATTCCCCAAGGAAGGACTCGTACGATAAAGGAATGAGATGTCGAACAATTTTTCCCAGATCCTTCAACGACCCCCAACAACTGTTGAAGCATCTTCAACAAGCGGAAATTTTGGAAATGAGAAACCCTTCAAAGACCAAGTTAAATTTGATATCCCTTATTCAAAGGCCAAATATATGTAGATATTTTAGAGAAATGGTTAAATTTGTTATAGGGCTATTACTATGTCCAAAAAAGAATCTACAATGAGAAGTTTACCTTCATGTTATTGAAAATAATTTCCTATGTCAAAGATTGGTGGGAAGGTTACTAGGAGAGACACAATGAAGATGAGTATATAATGTTCAATGTAGGACCCACGTGGGTTGCTTTTTTTTATTCCCTTAAGGAGGAATTCTACCTCATAGGGAACTATGATGACCAAAACATGATATGAACAAATTTGCAACAAGCGATAGACGAGATGGTGTTGATGTACACTAATGATTTCCATACCTTATGTTCAAAGTTGGGTATCCGAGACTCTAAGAAGCACTAATTCTTGAAGTATTATAGTTTCCTACATAGGTACATCCAAATGGCGATACATTTAACGTATGTCTCCTCACTAGGAGTTGGTTATTGATATATTTTCAAAATTGAGCAACAATTGAAGTAATGGAATAAGAGAGAGTTTGAGTATGCAAATCCATCGCAACAGAAAAGGTGGCCCTAACTCATAGAAAAAGGGACAAAGCAAGGATATCCAACCTCAATACAACCAACCCAAGTCATAGGAAAAGAAGGGTATTAAGTCAAAGAAGGGCACTAGAAAGTGGTGAGAGTTGCACAAAATTCCCTTGCACAACACTATTGAATGTCATTTGAAACAATAGTTAGTTGACCTCAAAGAAAAAGAGGTAGAATCTATGCATAGATTCTAATCCAAAACATGATAAAGGAAACTACATCATCGATGCAAAATCCAATGCTACCATTGTAACCATAAATATCCAACTCACAGAGTCAAAGGAGCATGAGGAGGGGGTATACCTCTTCCATTCACAGATTCGGATGAAGGGGACCTGAATACATTTCATTAGTGCCACACTCCCAACCATACACCATTGGTTGGTTGAAGCATGATAGATAAATTTATGTCAACCAATAATACTCTTGTCCTATGACATCAAGCCCTTGAAGGATGAAGTATTGTGTGATGTTTCCCCACTTGATGTTTGTGATCTTATTTTAGGAAAACATTTTATGTGGAAATTCCATGTTCTTTATGAGTCTCATCCACATAATGTCATTGTTACTCATTGTGTTCAACTCTATGGGGTATCAGAGGTAGTTCCCAACATCACAATTTCATTGATTTTGACAAAACAATGTCGAAAGGAAGTCTCTTAGACTGCAAAGTTTTTCGTTTCCTTGGTTCGTTCAAAAGGTGAAAGGAAGATCACTTCAACCACCACACCCTCATCATAGGGACTCCATACATAAAATAACCAGGCACATAAAATTTTAGAAGCATACAAATATCTTCACTTTTCCTATGGGGCTGCCTCTACATTGCCAGGTCAAACACTGAATTGACTTGATACATAGTGCACCTTTACCTAATGGCTCAATACATAGATGGTCTCGCTTGGAGAATAAGGTAAGAAAAAATTATATTCATGATCTCATCCAAAAGGGCCACATATGACCAAGCTCCTCCCATTCCAGAAGCCCAAGTGAAGAAGGATGGTACATGATGCCAACCTAAGCCGCATATACCCCAATGATGCAACCTAAGCCACCTATACCCACAATATGCAAATAAAATTTGCATGTCACTCTATGTGTGTCCCAAGAATTCTAAGATTCCATACTTAGTAAAACCTTCACAAATCAAGGTTTAAGACTCCTTAAATAATTCTATGCGGAAACAATTCATTTAACTATTCCACAAGTTTCACCTTTAATAAACCTTTGAGTAGACGCTTCATAATATTTTGTTGATTCTTATTACCCGCACATATTAACCATACCATGGTCTTTAGACTTTGGTTAAACTCAACTTAACCCATAATACCTTAATCCCGCTATTTCTATTATAAATTCCATATAATAGAAATATTTCATAATCACACTTAAAACCTTACCTTTCCGCTATTCTTCAAACCTTGGCACATATATTGATGCTCTCCTTAGTGCATTCAACCTCTGTTGTTGATTTCATTCCTTAATCTGACAGTTATTGCGTTACCCGATCACTAACTAGCTTAGTTGATCTCCACCATTGATCTGTCTCATCCGATCCAACGACTATCGTTTCGTCTTCTTGCCAACTAGCCCAAACAATCTCCACCATTGATCAATCCCTATCGATCCAACAACTATTGCACAATCTCGCGTGAAATTAAGCATGACCGATATATGATTGCGAGTGCATGAGAAAAGTGGTTTTCTCTTTCAACTGTGTGCTACGTGTTGGCCACTAAAGTTAATCGCGTAGAATTTAGAAATACCGCTTACCACCATTAGGGCATGCGAGAAAATGCTTACCCCTTGCGAAGACTGCCCAGTCCTTCTGCAAACACGTGGTGTTAATCTCTGCGATTAATATTCTTGACTTTATTTGCATGACTTAATGTTAGTTGTCTATCACACACAACCTCGTCCGTTGATCTGATTGATCCAACGGTTTGTGTACAATGTTACATTCTTTTAGTTCTTAATGTGTAATCACCCATTCAGCTTTTTGCCTATGTATTTTTTTTCACCTTACGATCTTCACTTGTTCTGATCTCGATCTCCGCTCGGACCAGCTTTATGCTTCCTTCATAATTCCTTAGGATTTTTGGAAACCTTGTAGTCATACCTTCGCTGCAACATTAAAGGCTTTCTCCAATACTATCTGCGTGTAAAACTGTAACACTCCTCTCTGCAGCTCTTCTCTGGTTCTTCACACCTACAACCTATGTTACGCAAAATTACTCTAGTTCACACACAATCTATAATTCACATCACACAAACTCAGAAATCAAGTTATCTATATTAATAAACAAACATTTACACAGGAATTTCTTCCTCAGCTTGATTTTATATATCAATGGCCTTTCCTTTCCTGCTGGTAGGCTTACAATCAAACGTATCTAATCTCTAACTGATTGACTGACTGACTGACTCTGACTCCTCTATGCCTTTTAGTCTTACATTTATCCAAAAGGTTTTGTTAACCAATTATGGTTTAGATCCATAATCTACTAAACTAAATCCTAAATATCTTCTAAGTCCACTTTTGACTCCAGTAATCCTTAATAATTCTCTCTAGTTCCACGAATCATGACACTACTTTCTAGTCTAAGATTTACAATTGATTTCTAACTCTCTCAATCCCCACTAGTCACTCATCATCACTCATGTTCTCCTACATTTGAGAGCATTTACAAATATCCTCACAATATCTAGTTAATTCCTATTCCAATCACTCAAAACATTAATAATTACATTAACTTGATACATAGGAATCCAACTTCCTTGAAAACACAAGACCCCTTAAGTTAACTAGAATAAAACGAAATTGATGAGTTGTATGCTCCTGCATTACACTCCCAAGGTTAAAATAATAAAGATCTCTTGATCATGTGCTTTTCACCTTTGTCTTCCTAGATCCCATACTTTATTCTACAATTTGTCTTTGGTTGCTACTGTTGTTTGTTTCTATTCTCCAGGTTTCCACACTTTATGTTGCTTTGCCCCTCTAGCTATGCTTTCATAGTCTACTGTTGTCTTTCTCATTCTGCTGCTCCTTGGCCTTCTTACTACTATTTTCTTCTGAGGAACCTTCATCATCAATATTATTATTCTTTCAATCTCTATGTCCAATTTATATTTTTACTGATAATTACTTTACCATTTGTTGTTGTACTCTGTCCACTCATCTTCAAACTGTTGTTTGATGTCTTCTCTTTGAAGTTGTCGGATCCTTACTACCACCCTTTCATCCTTACCCTCTTGTTGCTTTCCAAACAACCTCTATTCAATATTTGTAAATTTACTTTTAAAAAGTAAATTGTCCTCCAATTTCCTTTGTACTTGATTCCCCTCAAATACATCACTATGTTGTTCATCAGTTCCATCATATTTTCCTTCCTCTTCCATGACAACCCTCAGTAATTGTCCTTCACTTCCTTGACTGATTCTGACAATCAATTTAACTTCTTCAAGCACAGTATCTTCATGCTTTTCATCTTCCTCATCAGTATGTCTTCCCTGGAAACTTCCAGTCTTCTTCAATTCTAAAATTGACTCTTCAACTTGAAACATGTCTGTCTCATTTTCATCAAATCCTGTATTCATAAAACAATTATTAGAATTAAAAATATAAGGCCCTTTTACCTCTTCTTCCTTTTCTGGAAATATCTCAGTATGTTGCTCTGATTTTTCCTTTTTTATTAGCACATCAGTATGTTGATTCTTCAAAGAATTTTCTAAAGGACTCTTGAAATTGTCAACAAGTGTCTCTTCCACACCATCTGCTTCAATGATGTCTTTCTGCTCTTGTCCACTATACTGAACTCCTTCCTTTGCAATCATACTGCCATACTCTGAATTTTCCAGCAAATATTCCAACAATTCAATTTCTCTTTGACTCTTCATAAGTACTTCATCATCACTTATAATTCCTACATTTATACACAAATTATCAATTTGAAAATTAAAAAGTTCAACAGTGTCAACTGTTTCTTCACATATAAGCTCTTTAGACTGATTCTCATCTCCTTCTTTCAAAAGAAATTGTTCCTAGATTGTAATAGCTTCAAACTTCAATGTATTACTAAATTCTTTCTACTACAATAATTCATTGTTTTTCCCGTTTAAGAGACATTCTCCATCCTTCTTTACTCCAGAGTATTCATCTTCTAAAATATACTCTTCCATACTTTTGACATCTTGAAAATACTGCTCATCCTCTTGAAAACCTTCCTTTATTAGTGACCAATCATCATATGTCCTTTCTCCCTTTGCTAAATCTTTAGCATAGACTTCTTCTTTCTTAACATCTTTTAGTAGATGTCCTTCTTCTTCAATACATTTTGCATTGTTGTCCCTCTATAACCCTTCTTCCAGAGCTATCCTTGTCTCATCATCTACATTAATATTCTCCTTCATTTGTTCTTCATCAATAACATTAGTCAAATTAATTAGATTACCTCTCTGAGACAATATTCCTTCATTCTTCATTAGAATAAGATCCTAATCTTCCATCTCTATGACAGCTTCAATTGACTGTCTTCTCTCACTAAGTAACTCATCCATCGTCTCTTTCTGCTATAACTAGTCAAAATATTCATCCTTTGAGAAATTTTATGTCACCTTTTACTTCAAGATCTTCATCCATCCTGAAGACATCTTCACAAAGTTGCTTTTCTCCCGCAGTACCTACAATCATACACAAACTATAAGTTTTAAAACATAAGACCTTATGGTCTCACTTGACACTTCAGTCATCATATCTCCTTGCTGTCTTGAATTCTCATAGTAATTCATAAGATCTTCCACAGATCTCTAGCCTTCATCTTTACCCAGAACTTCACCCTATTTTGCTTCACAAATGGAAACTTCCATTTCCAACTCAACTTCTTTGAGTTTTTCCACCAGCCACTTCACTTGCCTCTGTTGTAGCCTTCTCTGCAACTTAGACCACTTCACTACCTTTTTCCTCAAGACCCAACCTTGTCTTTGGTTTTCCTCTAGTAGCATACTTAATACATCGAGTCGTTCTTTTAACTCTGCAATCTCCTTGTCACGCTCGTCTTGACTCATTCTCTTTCCATTTGCCTTGGCATCCTCCTTCTTCAAATTTCTTCTATTGTGGTCTTCCTTAGAACCTCTGTTATCTCTGTTATGACTATCAGTAGTCATCTTCTTCTCTATCTTCATGAGTTCCTCACTCACTTACTATGAGCTACATTAAAGCCTCTGCAATAGCAGTCCTCCCTGCTACCACTTACCTCACCAAGCTCTCCTTCGTACTTGGTCTTTTGGCAAGCGCTTGGTTCTTTATTCTCTTGAGCCTCTTTGAGAACTTCTCTTTGCTCCTTCTAGGCTTCAACTCATCTGCACCTTTTAAAAACACAATTTTCCTCTTGTATTTCAATCACAATGAAATACTAGGCTCTGACCACCTTTCTTTCACTCATAAATTCTTACCAGCTTCTTCATCCCTTAGCAATTCTACCTACATCCTCCGTGGAATTGCATTTATGATCTTCCTATGAGCTGCAACAAAACATTTGCAGTGACACATCTCCTTCTTGCTACACATGCCTCACTAAGCTTCTCTCCTCTGAGCCTAGTCTTTTGGCATCTCTCTGGTTCTCTCCTCTGGAACCAATTGAGCACTCCTTGCTCTAGGTTGCTGCAATCTTCTCACCTACTATCTTCAAGACTTCTGCATGATCTTGTTCTACCATTCACCTACACTTTGAATGGATTGTTCTCTATTTCCTTTGCATCTGCAAATTCTCCCAATATTCTACTACACTTTATTTCTATGTGCCTATTGTTTGTCAGATTTAAAATCTAATCTCCTCTTGCCTGCGAACATACCTTCAAAACATAACTCTATTCTAAGTTTTCTCAAAGAATTATTACACACAAAATTTCCTTATTCTACTCTGATATTAAATGACACCATCCTAAGCTACATATACCCTAATGATGCAACCCAAGCTACATATACCCACAATATGCAAATAAAATTTGCATGTCACGCTATTTGTGTCCCAGGAATTCTAAAATTCCATACTTAGTAAAACCTTCACAAATCAAGGTTTAAGGCTCAAATAACTGTTATGAAACCAGCTCACAAAAAGATAGAAAAGAGAGATAAACGCCTTAGAATTCAGCCTCTTCGAGGGGGCAACCTCCTTTACATTACACAATGAAAAATTCTTGGATGATACAAATGACAAGACCTCCTTTCTATATATAGGAGTCTAAGGGGTCATTATATAATCAGAGCCGACATAACAATAATAATGTAAGGGCACAATAATAACAATAGTGGGCCTCTATGGGGCAAAATAGTAACAATATGGGCACTACATGGGTACATCAATATAATAAGAGAGTTTCACTAATAATAATAAGGGGTTACACTAGTAGTATAAGGGCCTAACATGCCCCTCTCCTTCAAAAAGTGTTGTCCTCAACGCTTGAGTAGTTCTTGATTCTTATGTATAAATTTCTTGTCCTCCAATGTGGAATCTTTAGTAGGTAAGTTCTTACACTTGATGAGATACACTGAAATTGATTGATTTCGTAGCTGTTGGGTTCTTTTTTTTGTGACTGCTCCAAGTTCCAATATGATTTTCCTTCCTCTTCAATTTCTGGCAATATTGTTTGAATTGGGACCTTTTGCAACTTTTGAATAAGTGGCCATACTTCTTAATCCTTCTTCCATTTATCCCTTGCTTCGTTTATCCAATCTGGATGGATAATAGAAATAGCACAAAACAATGCTTCCACATCCTCATCCTTTCTTGAGAGTGCATCTGCAACAAAATTTTGCTTCCATTTTCTATAGA
>APFE031360712.1:0-15228 GCA_000404065.3 Pinus taeda | reverse complement strand
TCATTATCCAAGAAGTTGACTTAGGAACAACCCTTTCAGTACTTTGAAGCTTTCATGCCTCAATGGCAAGTTTCTCACTTTCGGCGACAGGTTTACATCAATGGCCTTCGACCGAGAGATTTTACATGGTGTTCGACGCCAAGTCCCTTTTCACACCATGTAAATTGTATTGTAATACCTTGAGGATCATTGTCATTATTGGTGATTCCTCTCGCGCCTGTTAATAGCTTACATCATTGGCTGGTAATCAGGGGATGTCTCTCCATGTTCGACTCCAAAACATTTTTCACATGGATTGACTTGTACTCCGAGTGAAGATTGGACGAGTTTTGAAGACCCTGGATCTAGTTTCATCCATCCGACCTGTGATATATTTAGGAATATAAAAACATCCAGTGTACATCATTTCCGAACAGATGATCATCCAAATCAAAGGATGATGTGTCCATATCATCAGTCTGTCACACAGACGATTGTCTATCCTATGTACATGAAAATGAATTTATAAAGATGAGCATGGGAATGCCCGCCTCAGCTAGATCATGAAAAATGTTGTCAAAATAATTTATTTATTGTATCTTATTACAGGTCGCCTACCAGCTCGGAAAAACTTCAGATCCCCATAGTAAATCATTTCACCCGACATCAAAAAAAAGATTAACGACCTCATGCTTTAGGGGGCAACTGTTATAGACATTTTTAGGCACTTCAACCCCAATCATAAATGTCCATAAACTGAGGGCTCCTAAGTCCCTAAAAGTGTTGCTTCACTGCATAAAGGAACAAGGTCAACTGATTACATCATCTCCCAGAAGTTATCCACTGAAAACTGCTCATAAATGGTTAAAACTAAACCATACTGAAAGCTTAATGCAGGGGGTGCGATGCATATCACCTTCCCAGTGTACAAGGTGCGATGCATACTGATTTTCTCCTCTTTAGGGTGTGATGGTCGGGAATGGACAAATGGCAGGGACAAAAATGTGAGGTGGAAGATCATGGAATCTTCCAGAAGCTTCCCCTCTGACACTTGCCACTTCATTTTCAACCAGGGATGAGTAAGAGATCATCATTCTCCAAGTGGAAGTAGGAACTATTAGAGAGAAGACACTAATCAAGATCCCAGAATATGACTCACCTCTTTGTAATCATCTATATATGGATCCCTCATCACAGAGATCCAGAGGCTGGAATTTTGTATCTTATAGAGAAGTGTTGTTGGTTTTCTGGTGTACATTCAAAGTTTTGGGTGATCGAGCTTTGCTTGGGGTGAAGAAGGGCTTCTTAGATGGAGGATGATGCTAGATCAGAGCACATGGTTGCAATCCTCTTGCTACTTTTCATCTGAATAAAGCTATTCTTGTTTCCTTCCATATTCTTGTGTACTTGTTTATATATGCATGTATATGGTTAATACACATATGATCCTGTATTATGTATGAATTTAGATCCTTGTTTCTTGCATAGTAGTATGTTGTTGTGATTCCACAGGTTCTTTGGAAGCTGAGCAGACAAAGAAGAAGTGGCGTGTTAAGATTAGGTATGTTCTATGCTAGAGAAATTTATTTAAATTTTCATAGTTGGCAATCACATCAGCATTAAGCTAAACTGTAGATAGAACATAACTATAAATCGCAGAAGACAAGCCAAGGCAAGAGGACACAAGATATGGCGCAAGCCAGGGACAAACCCCACAATGTGTGGGGAAACCCTTTGATCAAATCTTCTTTTATCTTCAAAGTTCGGCAAAGAGAGAGAGAGAGAGTACATTAAGAAGTCAACACTTTGACTTATCTAGATCTAAGCATAGATCATCTCCTATAACGATGAGATCAGTTGAAGACATTCTGCTTCACCTGATTCTCAAGGTGACTCCTTCACCTATCATCATTCTGCATCCCGTCCATTTGTTGTACCTTACAGTGTAGCACCATCATGGTGCACCATACATAATGTTGCCCATGATCTCATCTATCATGCTGCCCATTCATCATGTAGCTCCTTGCTAATGTGCATCATCATCATTATGTTTCCCCTGCTAATGTGCATGATTATCATGTTGCCCCTGCTAATGTGCAGGATTATCATGCTGTCCTTGTCATAAGACATAGAGTTCTATATCTCAGGATTGTTGTGTGTAACATAGTCCCTTCGTCCAAGATTTTCATCTTTAGATCACTATTGTATAACACCGTCCAGTATGCTTAGGAGGATTGTTTCTTTCCATAGACAGCCGGTTTGATTTACCATGTTGTCACCTACAGATTTGTATTACTGTGGCTTCACTTCCATGTTTTTCATGACTTGCGAATTAGGCTACAATTCAGCGTATTAGGGCCTCTGTTTAATACATCTGGATAGCGTAATAAGGGTCTCCCTTGACTACATTCAAGGCTATTCCTTTGCGGCTACCCTTCATATTACCTACGCTGCCAGATCTGCATATATTGATTCTTGTGTGCCATGCTGCGTGCAATGACTGCGTAGTTACCAACAGCTGCATAGTTACTATGACTAAGTAGATACCATATGTAACTACAGGTTATATGTGACTGCATTCCATATCGTTGTAGGTTTTATATATCACTGTGGTTGTTCCTTTTAAGACAGTGTTAACCTTTGAGAAAAACGTATATCATCCAACGTATTTTCACAACGACATCTATTGACTGCGTTTTAATATTACAGTGGCTACCTTCATATTACTGCGGCTACCTTTGTGACTTGTTTGGACAATATATTAGTATTAGGGCTACATAGGGCTGTAGTTCATTACAGCATTTAGAGTATGGTAAGATATCCATACTTTGACTGCGGCTACTTCTCATATACCATCTCCATTGTCTGCGGTGTGTTGATGTGTATATATGTCTCCATGAGCTGCGTGTGGGTGTTTCATTGAAAACGGGTTAGGGCAGTCCATTGACAACAGATTATGGCATCACGTTTGGCTGTGAATAGATGTCTCCATAACTGCGTATAAGGTCTTCCATTGACAGCGTTTAGACCTTCTTTCTTAGCAGAATTAAGTCTCTTCTAGAATGCGTATAAGTGCCTCCCTTTGCTGCATTAGATCATCATTTATTGCTGTCGAGAGTACCCTCAAATGCTACGGCTAGGGCACCCTTAAATGCTGTGGATAGATTTACTGCAGCTAGGGCATCATCTGTACTTAGGCCAGCGTATATTCTTAGTGTCTCTCCTCAAAACCCAAAGACATGTAGAGGAGATCACACCAAGAATACACCTCCAAAATGATAACAAATCCTCATCTATTTATACCAAAACGAGGATGATGAATAGACACGTCTGTTGGGCTTCTAGAGCCTACATAAGCATTGGTCGGCTTGATAATAATTATATAAACAAAATAAATTCATATCTCCATAAATACTTATCGGAATCGGATGATCTTTGGATCAATCCTACGCCTCTCGATGAGAGAGATCCAATAAAAATATCAGCTGCCATAAATAAGCCGACCCACATGGAGTTTTTCCCTAGTTGCCAATTTAACACAGCGAAACTCTATCAAGAAGGAGAGGAAATCAAGCGCAAGACTCAGGTTGGTCCTCTTGGTTCTCCTCTCATCTATTTTCATAAAAGGAAACAATAGTAGACTTTGATTGTTTGTTTCTAAGTTAGCCACCCATCTTAGTGGGAATAGCAGCATCCGAGTGGACACTATTCTAGGATAACAAACACTGATGAAGGTGATATGTTGACTAGGTAATATGTTGTCTCCACCGCCTCTGCCCAGAATTCCTGTCCTAACCCGACACCACTGAGCATGCTTCTTGTCCTTTCCATCAAGAAATGAGATCATTTATTTTTCAGTAATATCCACTACAATTTTATGACTAGTAATGAGAGAGAAAATATCATAAGGGAAACTAAAGAGTGTATTTTTATTCTTTGAAGAAAAATGAAACTCATTTACGGTAATCATTTTCCTCAATATTTCATAAGCAAATATTAAGGGGGTAATAAATTTGGGAAGGTGGTAGGGTTCCTTCTCAAAGCCATAAATTCTAATAACTGAGTAATCAAGGTAAAGGAACCAATTTCCAATGCTATCCTCTTGAGTTAACCTTAAAATTCTTCTTTGTTCTTTATATCTTTTGCCTGGGGTCTCCCCTAATAATTTCACCCTTAAGTAAAAGTAAAAATTATCAATAAACAAGGTATATCCATAGTGGATCCACCTACAATATATAATGTATGTCCAACTGTAGACTTCCATTTCAACTTCATTGTTGTCTTTGATCATCTCTATCAATTTTGTGGACATGAGAAAGGAGGGATAGCTAAACAATGTCAAATGTATCAAGTAAGTACAATTTCTACAAACTTTTAATGGATTGACTATACTAATATCGACAACTATGGCTCTAACCAGATATCTAGGAAAATTAATAAATACTACTTTAGGTTTGGCAATTATGAGGCGAGTGGTTAGAAATATGGCTTCATCCATTTTGGAATCATTGGCGAGGCCAAAAAATCACAACTAGGAGGGAAGTCAAGGCCTAAAAGAAGGGTATTAGTAGGTTAGTAGGTAGGGGGAATTTTAATGTATGGTTTTGTACTGTAGTTTTAAGAAAAAAATTGGAAAATTGGAACTTATCATCCTCTTCCCAGGTTATAAAGTCCTTATCAAACCCTTTATCTGTAGTTTCAACTCCTACGGTAGGTAATTTTAACATCTTAGCAAAAGTAGTTGCAAAACTTTCTATAAAAACCTAGTTATGAAACGAAGAGGTAATTGTTACAAGCCATTTTTCCGCACCTAAGAAAAAGGCCCCAAACCTGGATATCTCGCCATCCATTACACTTTGCATCAATCCTCTGCAAGGCCAAAAGAAAAACTATTTCCAAAAGTTGTAAGATTCCTGGATTACATTGGCTTAAAACCACAATTAAGACTACATCGCACTTAGCCTTATGACAACCTTCAATGGCCCGCAAGTTTCACATATGAAAACTGCGCTGGTAATCGTATGTTTCCTTTAATAAAACTGCAATGACACTTGGAATGAAGAAAAATAAAATATAATTTTGAAGCTTCCCCCTTTAGAAGCTTCAGGAGTTGATTCATCCATTTTCTATTGAATATGATCTTGACTTCCTATTAATAAGGCTTTATCCTTTATCTCATGGAACTTATCTTCTTTCAAAATGGATCTATGCCTACTATGGTGGATTTAAAACTTCCTCATTTGTCCTATAAAAGAAGTACTTGCTATAGAGTCTCTGTTCACTTTTGGAGGCTATGATTCTGCCCTTATGTTATCAATTTGATTTTGGAGGTCCATAATCCATCCTTATGCATTGGTGAGATTGAAGGCTTTATCATTGCGGAAAAGAAAGGATGAGAAGTCTAGGAGAGATTTGCAACATCAAGGCCTTAATAAGGGTTGTAATATTTCTTTGTTATCATTAATACAAAGTGCATTGCTTTTCCCATACACTATGTCTTTGATTATACATGTGTAGAATAAGATTCCTTGATCTCTTATTTAGAGTTATTTCAATATATTGTATTGTATATCTTGATCATTTGGCTTGTCTTGGTTTATTTGCAGGTTCAACTTGCAAGAGTTAAATTGGAGTTGGAGTGAACAAGAAAAGAAGAGAAGAGGACTCATGAATATTAGGTAAGTCTTCTTCTTATATTTAAAATATCTTTAGGGAAATATAATGTAGTTTGTTTGGTTGTTTCTAGGTTAAGTCATTGAACCTAGGGAGACTCCACTGGGGAACGAGTTGTTGTTTGGTGGTTCTATTTTCCATGGCCTATTAAGACTTCTGAAATCAACTATTTTTGTCTTGTTCACCCTATCATCTGACTTTAGAAAGTTGAATTTTGAGTTTGATCAAGGTTTTTGCTCGCTTTTTGTGTGAATTAGCCTCATCACAATTTTTCTTCTGTGATAGTGCGACCCAATGCAATTTTCCAATCCAATAAGAGCAAAGCATCACATTGGTGCCTATAGTTTACTTATGATGATTCCTAGAAAATGGAAAAATTGATGTTGCCCTATCTTGCTCTGTAATTTTTTCTTGCTTTTCATGTTTTTCTGAGTCTTTGGTTTGTGTTATCCTTTTTAAAGCCAACATTTGTATGAAATGAGTTTGATTTCTCTTTGGTAGGAAATTGCTTTTTTCTTGTCAATTATAGTTTTCTACACATTGGTTGATTATTGATTCATTAAAATACTTTTCGTTTGACAGTAGTGATCTGTTTGAATTGATTTTTTCAGTAATTTAGTCATAGTTTTAGTTTTCCTTAAATTGAAAATAAAATAAAATAATAAAAAAAGGAAAAAACAAATCATTTTCTTGTGCAATAGAGCTTTGAAATTGTGAAATTGGAATAGTGTCTTTGAAATTCTTGTTCAGAAGATTTTTTTTCCTACATTGTTGAATTGAATTCTCTTCCTTTCCTTTAAATAGATCTTCATTGAATTGAAAAGAGCTCTCTCATATTAGCTGCATTTTAGGAATTCAGGTGAATGTTTCACTTTTGCGATCAAATAGAAACTTTAATCAAGAGAAACATTTGAAATTTATCAATGAATCTAAGGAGGATTTGAAATAGTAAAAACAAAGTTTAGTTGGTCTAGGCTAGAAGACGTGTTTCAACGTCTCTAGATGTAGGAGATGTTGTTAACCATCTGCGTTACATTCTAGGGATGGTTATTTTTCCATGTACTGCAAAGTATATAGGATCGGTCTTCCACATAGCTTTGGGTATATAAGAAGGCACTCCACATATGATAAGTATATAGGCATTCCCCCATCGTATGGTTATGCATTAGATATCACCACGGTTGTGATTCTCCATACCCTCTGGTATATATCGAAAGTTCCCTTTAGCTTCCAAACCATCCCTAGGTAACTGAGTTGGTCGCCTTTTCATTTTTGATACCCTGGATGTACCTAGCAATATATTGCATTTCTCAGTGACCTAGTAATCCTTTTATGCCTAGTTATCCCTTTCTTTTTCTTTTTACCATTCAGTTAATTAATTAACCATGGAATATTATTCTCGTCGTTCACGTAGAATGCAAGGTTTGCCCCCGAGGTAACACCCGATAAATAAACATATTGTAAACATAAGAAATCACAATCTACCACATTTGGTACATGTTGAAGCCCCGAAAATCATTGCAACAACATCGGGGAAAACCACCCGGTCCGAACCTTAATGCAACTCCTTTTCCATTTGGTATGGTGGCTCTGACTGGAGATAATGGGACCAGTTTCCCAATGATGAATAAAAAGGGGATGGATGAGTGATTGGTTTTCTAATAAGTGGTAATGGGTGAATGACTTAATCTAAAAAGCGAAAATACGATCAACTATTCTATCCCAGGAAATTTATATTCTTAAGTGCAACGTTTGATAATCTCTGTTCACAAATAAGCATATAGATGACTCTATTTGATAAACAAAGACATGCATTCATATAATAATTGCTTTGTTCAAATAGTTGAACAAAGTAATTAATAAAACATTGTTACGCTTATCTTTTATATATTACTGATACATGTATGACTAAAAGAAAAACATCCTTTAAACATCCAATAGTGAAAAATATAAAGAATGTTGTTGAAACACATACATATATTCAATAATAGCAAGAGTAATCAAATAACAATTCACATAAAAACAATGAATTCAAATCATAGATAGTAGTACCATATGTGCTGCAAATCATTCCCAATATCAATCTCAATTCGAATTCCTTCTTTCAAATCAAAGATACTTTCATATAAAAGGCAGTAGTGCACATCCACATAAAAGCTTCGTTGTCAAAAATTGGAATAATTGGCCCAGTCTTTATAAAAAATATACCGGAAATACAGTAGTGTAACTTCCAAGTTTGGGTCTTATACAAAAACTGAGGACCCTTTCTAAATGCATGAAAGGGTCTATAAATACTTAATTAAATTAACTAATTACAAAAATAAAATGCTATTTAATTGGTACAACTGGATCTTGAATATCTTCTCTACAGCAAGTTTGTTGGTAGTCGGCAGCACGATTCATCATTCTGGTTGTTTTCCCTTTGATCTAAGTTGGCATATCGCTAGCATCGGTTCCACTTCTCGGGGGCGGCTGAGACGAGAATGGAGTTGAGCCGAGTATGTGGAATCGTGTATATCAAGAATGATACAACCGATTGCATCTGTTAGACGCTTGAGGGTGGCTCTCTGGCTGTATGGTTTTACTAGGAACAACCAATAGGTGTCCCAAGTTAAACTTTGAATACCTGCAATTAACCTTCCATTCTTTTCCAACTCTTGATTACATGATTGCTCCAATGTTTTAGCCGATAGCAATTTACCTGGTGTACATTGTGAAATCATATTAGATAAATAGAGAGTGTTATTGATTAATTCAATCAAGTTACTTGTGGATAATTTGCATCTAGAAACTTCTCTCTCTGCCTTCATCAACTGGGATTGCCATTCCAAGAATAAGATTTCCTTATGTGATTCTATGATTTTGGGAAAATTTGCTGCCTGTCCCTCACTGGTGTCTTTCCAAGTAAGAAAATCTGTTAAGGTCTCATCGGCATGCTCTAAATCCTGTCTAGCATCAACTGATTCATCAATTATTGATGATGTTATATCACAAAGGGGCTCAACCTGAGAAATATTATGACACAATAGTCTTATCTGTGTCACCAATGCTTTATTAATCTATAGCGCTTCTGTTCTGAAATCGGCAGGTTGTGGAAGACTCTTGAACTTCTCTATTTGAAGTGATAGTTGAGCAATTTTCTCATCTTTTGTTTTCGCCATTAGTTCATTCATCGTCTTCAATTTTGCCAATGCTTCTGATAATTCTTTCTAATTTTGAATCGCGCCTGAATCTACTCTCTATTTTTCTTTAAGTAGCTACTTATTCAGTTGGTTATTTAATTGTTGTTGTGTTGAAAATTGTTGTTCTAATTGTTCAACTTTCTGTTGTGCCTCCGACAGCTGTGTTTGCAACAAAATAATTGCCTGATCTTTTTCTTTTAGTAAATTAATCACTTCCCATGCCTTGTCCATGGTGGTCGCTGAATAGGCTCCGACATACTAGGAAAGCTTCGTTAGGTCATCGGAAGGATCAAACTCCTCTTTCCAAACTACGTTGGTTGTCTCTGTTTGTTCTGGGAACAGGGAAGGTTGATCAAGCCTTCTCCTTTTCCGTTGTCGCTTTACTACAGCCCTGTGTTTTCGGCTGTAAAATACATCTAATGGAGGTATATCCTCCACCTGCAAAATGATTTGATCCGAGGGATCTTTTGGAATAATTTCTAAGTTTGTACTATGGGGTAGGCTGCTGGTTCCTTCACTTGGAACCTTTTTTGAAGTTGTATCCTATGTGTTTGTTGCTTTGGGTGTATTGGCACCTTTTGAACTTTCCAGATTGCTTATGATGGAGTCAAATTGCTGCCATTCTTGGAGCAATTTCAGATCAATCTGGGTATCCACATTCAAATCCTCACTGCCCTTATCCTGCTCCTTTTTCTGTTCTTCCTCCTGTATTTTCTCCTGCTCTTTCGTTTGCGTTTCCTCCTGTTCTTTCCTCTGTACTTCCTCCTGCTCTTTCCTTTGGACTTCCTCAAGAATTTTTGATGTAGCAGGAGGTTTGTCGGTGAGTCGTTGTTCAAGCTCGCTTGATTGTGTCATCGGGGCAGTAGCTAGTAAATCCAGAGGCAGAGTTTGCAACCTCCGCTCTTTGAGTTTATTGAATTCCACTAACCCTTCGTCATTATATCTCATTTTAGCTAGTGTTTAGACCTGAAAAAAATGACTCCGCGGAAGAAAATAAGTCATCAAACTCGTCTTCTTTATGTTCAAACCTTGTGAGTTTTGCCTGTTCAAGTACATTATAGACGATTTTCCTTGGGTCAAATCACCTATTAGGAATGGTGGCGAGATTCAGCATATTTATCTTTTCTGCTTCCTTCTCTGCATGCTTATAGTCATGCAAAGTGTAAACACCACACCTTAGAGGAAAAGGAGGCCAAGCTTGCTTCTTTGAATTCCTCAGAGTCTTGGTTGCTCCTCCGGACGTAATTTGATAGGCTATTTCTCTAGCCAATAGCTTGTCGGGTATGTACAAGGGAAGGACATGAGGCCTGGCAAGGCTGCTGAAAACTCTTATGTATGTGAATTTATCCTCTCCGAACCAGTTCCCTAGAGCGGTTAGGTCAATCTCTTCTTGTGAGGAAATCTTCGGAGCAGGCTTGTCAAAAATGGCATAGTAAATGAGCAACATAAAACCATTACAAACTTGATACAGGTGGTCTTTATAATGGGCTTTCCACAACTTCTGGTGATAAATGTGAATCGGCATGGGGTCTTGTAGAGTCCATCTCCACCCTAGCACAGGAAATTTGAAGTTGAAACAAAGAGTATCTAAAATGTAGGCACTATAATAAAATCGAGGAATAGACCTATCGGTAATGCGAGTTTTATTTCTAAACTCAAGAATAGCAATGGCTAACTTATCAGATAATATATTTCCCCAATCCCTTATCTTGCTATTGACTGCTGCTTCCATTAAAGGAACCATATCTATTGAGAATTTTGAGGAATCATGTAATCCCCAAATCCTACACATCATCACCCTAGCATAACAATAAGGAGAACATAATGAATCGACAGAGTACTTACCCGAGGATTCATGCTTGTGCCTTGCAGGGTTTTGTCTCCATTCCCAAATAGGTGTTGATTCAGTTTCATTTTCATCTCTGAACTTCTCCAGAAATTCTTTGTTATACTTCTTCTGTGGTTTAGGCAAATGATACATTTGTCTCAAATCATTAGGTTGAAACGAACCGAATACTCTCCCGTCGATTGTGCAGAATTTTCTATTTGTAACAGGGATTTCCTCAACTGCCCACCTCACTACATCTATATACAAAAGAATTTTCTCTCGAGCCGCTATTCGGTGTAGGTAGGAGTCAGCTAAATCCTTTAGGGTAACCTCTGACTTTCAAGTTGAACCTATTGTAGCTTGTACTGATACTGTTTCAGGCTTTTCAGCTTCAACTAGACTATAGATGCTTTGCCAGCTAGTGTTGTCGAGGCCAAGACAGGTAGTGTTTGAAATTAATCCTTTTTTACTTGGTCCTGGATCAGCGGTAGATTGTCTTGTCACTGCAGGAGCTGAAGCTGTTGAAAATCTTTTGGATTTCTTCCCCATTTGACCTAAATTTTTTGCTTCGGAGGAGCTCTGCGCAGGAAATAAAATGAACGTAATACAGAGAATAGGTGGTACGAGCCAAGTATGAAAGAGTTATATCAATCAATGAATAATGAAGGATTAAAATAATACTACTGCGGATACAATCTCTGAGGAGATTTTGGCATAACTGCTCCATTAATTGGCCACTTAATCCTGTCAATCATTTAAATGCCCATCATATCATTTATTCGCCGAATAATTCGTTTAAGCATGGCTTTGATTTTTTGGCGGTTAATCACAAGTGAATAGTTATCAGGAATAGAAAGGCTTTTAATAATAATCTAACATAATATACTCAAGCCTTTTCAATATTTTTTGAAATTCGCGCTTAGCTTTATCACAATTGGAATCGGAGAAATGCTCGAGTAGTAACATTTGTGTCATTGCGAAATCCCTGATCCCTGATGGCGATATAGCTTATTCACATTGGGAGTTTTAAAAGGGTGCCTTTAATGTGTATGCTATATTCCCCAATCGCCGATAGCGATATCGCATCGGAGAAAAGTGAGAGGGCCTTTTGTTACACTCACTTACCTTTCCCGATATCTGATAGTTATTCACTTGTCGGATCGGGGCAAACCAATGGGTCTTTTTGTTATGCATCCTTTGTTGTTGCGATATGCGATCTTGCGATCGCTTTATCACAATAATAAAGAATTATTTATTTATTTTAGAAGACCGATTTATGTTTATTCAAAAGGTTTATAGTGTATTGTTTTTTTCGGACCTTTTGAGGAATGATGAGTTGATACCAATTTTATTCATAAATCTAAAAGGGACCCATTTCATATTATAGTTGAAGGTAAAATTTTATGAAATGGGGGGTTGTTGTACAGCACAACAATTGGCGATTCGCTGGGAGAAATAGTTATCTCTTAGAAATGTTGAAATACTTAGACTTTCTTTATATAGAAATCTTATCAAAGAGGAAAATTCTAATATAACTAGGTATACATACATTCTGAATCTAATAAGAGCTATTTTTGCTAATTCCTTCTCTTGTTAAAATTAAATACATTCTAAGTTTTAAATTGGCCTTTATTGGTTGATAATGATAAAACAAATAACCTTTCCAACTTAGCCTTTTAATGACTCCTTTGTCATAGGTAGAGCCTCTGCTGCCAGCAATGTTCATAGTCTCGACAGGGATACCTTTTAACCATTTGATTGTCCATTATCCCATCCATTTCAGAGTATAGTTAAAAGAATGAATCCAAAAATATGCTTTCATATTTTGTATTTCCTTTTCTTTTTCTTATTATTTTGTAAGATAAAAAGCCATTGTCCTAGTTTGGTGGCCCACTGTTTGACAATGCCATTCACTAGTTGTAATCTAACCAAACAAGTTGGCTCGTGATGAGACCCCTTGTCTTATGATTATAAACCATTACCCTATTTTGGTATGCAGTATTGGTAATGTCAGTTAAACTATTTCCCAATGATCATGGTAAGCAGGCTTGTAATAAGACCCCTTATCTTTTATATCAAATATATTTTAGAATTACACTCTAAGTTATCATAAACTTTAATGAATGGGATGGACAATTTTCTCCTTAAGAGAGCATGGATGACAGGGTAAGAGTTGAAGATGCTAAGATTGAATTAGTTTCTGTTTTGATATTGATAACCGTTTTGTGGCCATTTGAAAACACTAAAATGATTTACAGTACTTCTAAATCTCAAGAAGATTTCACAAAAATGAAATGGGGTTTCAGAATCTGAATATGCCTAATTTCCTAGAAATTTTCCTTTTGTTTAAGGTTTCTATTTTAAAAGTCAATCTCAAAACTACTTCTTTTGAGCAACTTTTTCAGTATAGCAAAGGCCAATGGGAGATATATTACAACTTTATTTCCTAATAATCCTAAAAACTATGAACACAAATTCTGCTGAAAATTGAATATTTACAAAAGGAGAAGGGGTTACCTCCTCAATTGAAGAATTTTTTCAAGATAAGGCCATTAACAGGAAGAGAATACCTCTCACCTGATGGATCTTGCAATATGAAAGTAGAATGGCCTATCTTCTCGTTGATTTGAAATGGTCCAACCACATTTTCTAGAACTTAGTGCGTTTTCCTTTATCTTCATGGGCTTTGTCCCATTTTAGAACTAGATCACCAACTTGTAATTGTTTTGAACTGGATGAAGTTGAATCAAAAGATGACTTGATAATTTGTTGATGTTTTGCATGAATAATTTTGGCCTTTTCTCTTTCTTCTTCTAATTTCAAGATTTGATCATGTCTTAGTTGAATAGAAGATGGGGGGCTTTCTTCAATAAACTATACTACGGCTAGAGAAGGAAGCAATAGATTGGTTGGTAGAACTGCTTCTTTCGCATATACAAGATTGAATGGAGAAGTACCTATGGAAGCCTTTTGTGTTATTCTATCAGCCCATAGTGCAAATATCAAATATTTATGCCAGTTTTTATGATTCTGCTCAATAGTTCGCTTAATAATTTTAACTAGATTTTTATTGGTAGATTCTGCTAAACCATTACCTTGGGGATAGTAATTTGCAGAATATTTCAATTTAAATCCTCTTTTAATAGCGAACTCAAACATAAAATTTCTAGAAAAATAAGATGCATTATCGAAAACAAGAGCGTTTGGGACACCAAATCTGGTAATGATGAATTGATCTATAAACTCTATAATTACTTCAGAGTTTGTTGTCTTTAAAGGAATTGCTTCAACCCACTTAGTAAAGTAATCAATAGCAGTAAGGATATACTTATGTTGTTTGGATGATTGTGGAGTTATTTCCGCAATGATATCCAATCCCCATTGGTCGAAAGGTTGATCAATGTTGACTGGTTGCAAAGGGAAAGCTGGTTTTCTTTGTCTTCCACTGGAGATTTGACAACTTCGGCATTTCCTTATGTATTCGTGAGTATTTCTGAATAGGGTGGGCCAATAATATCCAGCATGAATGATTTTGTGGGCTGTTGTATCAGCTCCAAAATGTCCTCCTGCTAGTCCGTCATGTAGCTCCTGCAAAACCTTTTGCGCTTCAGGTTTTTCTAGGCATCTTAATAAAATTGAATCATAATTTCGCCTAAAAAGTACATCATCTACAATTATGAAGTTTTTTTCTTTTAATCTAATGGCATGTTTGTTTTTATAGGAAAGATTAGGAGGTGCATATCCATTTTTTAAATAGAAGATCAAGTCTACATATTATGATTCAGGATCAGTGATACTTATCTAATTGATTTCAGTATCCTCTAATTCTTTAATGTTGGATGCTCCTGCTAATAACCTACAAAAACCTTGGCCTCTAACAATCCTTGCTGGCTTAATTTCCAAGTCATATTCTTGTAATGTTGTAACCCAATTCGCCCTTTTTTCTCCTAATTCCCTTTGGATTAGTAATTGTCTTACTGTTGAAAAAGGAACTATAACTTTTGTATAGGCTTTTAAAAGGAAGGGTCTATAGTGTTTGACAGCTTTGTACACAGCAAAGGCTTGTTTTTTAACTTCTGAGTAATTAAGTTCAACACCTTGAAGATTCGAACTATAAAATTAAATTGGTGCTTCCAAGTTGTCATCATTAATCTAAGTGAGTACTAGTGCATAAGATGAAGTGGACGCGAGAGTATATAGTATGAAATGATTTGAAAAATTAGGAGTGTTTAAAGCAAGGGCATTGATTATTGATTGTTTGTGTTAGTGTCAGTCTTTCCAGCCTTCCTCCAGTGATCAAACATGCTCTTACAAAGTTATTTTGAAGTGTCAAGGTCAAATTTTGTCATTTCAAAGTTTTCAAGCAAAATTTGGTCACTAGGCATTAGGTCTAGGGTTTGCTTTCACTCCTTCTAAAGTTGTCCAAATGGCGGGCTATGTCATCATTTAGCTGAGTCTATCATCATTCATAGGGTTGTCATGATCATCTCAGTGTCTAATGAGTCATTTTACAGCTTGTTCATGCTTCAGTTGTGCCTTGGCAAGTTCATTTCCCTCTCCTAGGGT
>APFE031360710.1:0-10728 GCA_000404065.3 Pinus taeda | reverse complement strand
CATAGAGGGTAAATAGGATACTGGAGGATATGTTGAGGATGCATTTCATGCATTAACAGAGGAGGAAGGAGGATTATCTTCCATTGGTAGATTTTTCTTACAACAATGGTTGTCACGAGTCACTGAGGATGAGTCTGTTTGAGGCACTCTATGGGGAGAGTTGTAATACTCCCATTAGATGGAGTGATCTAATGAAAAGGGTATTGATTGGATCGGATATGTTTGTAGATATGGAACAGGAAATGCAAGTTATCAAGAAGAATTTAAAGGCATCACAGGATAAACAGAAGAGTGATGCAGATCAACACATGGCATTTAAGGAGTTCCAGGTTGGGGAGCATGCGTACTTATGCATCAATCCCAAAGAATTCCTTAAGGATTGGATCATGTGCCAAGTTTTCACCTCGGTATTGTAGACCTTTCGATATCCTTGAGAGTATTGGACTAGTGGCTTAGATACTTGCATTGCCTTCAACAATGAAATTCCATGATGTTTTCCATGTTCCATTGCTTAAAATATATGTGAAGTAAGTTGATCATGTGATTGAATGCTTTGTATTGTAGGTGAAGCTAGAAGGAGAATTCCATATGAAACCTCAGTTCATGTTGCAACAAAAACAACTCATGCTCCTGAACTGAGCAATCGAGCAAGTTAAAGTGTAGTGGAAGCACTTTTTGCCCAATGAAGCTACATGGGAGATCTCTCAATATGTGGGCTATGTATCCTTCATTATTTTTCGGTGGAGGAAAATGAGTTCATGATATATGTACATATTTATGTATGGTTGTTATTGTAAATACTGCAAATGAGATGTGTTTTAAATCTCAAATAAGTGGTATGGTTGTCATGTTGTCATGTTTGTCATGATGGTTTTTCTTTTGAGCAGGTTGTTCATTTTAAATATTGCATCAAGCTAATTTATAAATATCCATGGGTAGTATGTTTTGGTTTCAATGGTATTGCTGGTTATAGGTGTCATAGAACATCGAGGATGGTGTTCCCCTAAGGGGGAGGGCCCTATAACATCCATGAGTTAAAATTTCATGTAATAAAGCTAATAAAGGAAAAATAAGATCAACGTCACGGGACACATATTCCAAGTTAGATGTTGGGAAAAACATCCTAGTGGACATCACTTGTTGTTTATTTTCACATATTTTGTCAATTCTTGCTTTTTACAGGTTTAGGTTTTGTAATTCTAGCTTTGGCTGGTTTAGCCTTTTCTCAGTTTGGCTTTGGAGTTAATTAGAGAGAGGAGAAGAGAACCAAGAGGAGAAAGGAATAAAGAAAGAAAAGGAAGGCAAAGGAAACCAAGGAAAGAAAAGGAAGAACAAGGAAAGCAAAGGACAAGAAAGGAAGGATTGGATCAAGTAGATTCAGCAAGAGGACTTGTAGCTAACAGATTGCATGTGTGATTTCCTAGCTTAATTGTGAGTGCATGGATAATAAATTTGTGTATTTGGTTCATTTTCCATCATTGGCATGGGTTTGCCTAGTTTGGCAATGTTTTTAGCCTTTCATTTCCAATAACTAGATAACCATGGTGTGACGGGATTCATTCTTGGTTGAGCTTTAGATTTCTAAAAGGTTTTGGATCTGAGTGAGGTGGTATCAGGAAAACCCCAAGGGTTGGGGGTGGAGATGGCCTTCTCCGGGAATCCCTCAACAAGTGGTTGGTGACAGGGAAATTCCTCAAGGGATGGTGAAGAAATTCTGAGACATCTAAGATTGGTTTGGTTTTGTGATATTGGGACTAATTTATGTGAGATCATGGTAGCATGAGGGTGGCAGTGGTTTAACCTATAGGTTCCCTTCGTTGTTTATGTATTGTTTTATCCCATGAGATCCCACATTTATGTTTGGAATATGGTACAGGGGTGATTGACTGAAATAAATTTTTGGTTCAGCCCAATTAATGGTCGGGTGACACATGGAAGTCCCTAACTTGGTTGGCTTTTATATCATTTAATGAGAGATATTTATATATGGAAATATATGAATCATTTGTACTAGTTAATATGATGATTTGTTGGCTGTTATGTCATGGTTACTATGATTATTATTTGTTGGTTATAATCATGGACCTATTATATACTTTAGCTATGGCTTCTTCATGAATTAATATGTATTTTGTTGGTTATTGAATGCATGAGCTAAAAAATGTTATTGCAACTATTAAGAGTAGATGTTCTTGGTGAATGCCAAATAAGTTTAAGGACCCTATGTTCATATATGCATTCATGAACTTTAGATTCCATGTTCACTATATGTTTAACGAAAAGATTGTTATGGTTAGGCCCAGTTAAGTCAAGTTCTTGAATAAGTTTTGTATGAATTTCTTTGTCTTGATGTTATATATCATTCTTGAAAGTCGCATTAAAATTTGGGCAGTGGTTGGGAGTCAGGCCCTAAAAAGGTGACACTGATTTCAAGGTCGCATGCTCAGAACTAGAAATTTTGGGTTGCAATCACTACCTTCTAGGCTTATGCATGTGACTAGAGGCCTATGGAGGCATGGAGACCTTTTCATGCATGCAAAGGGGGGGGCCAAATTACTAAAAGGTAAGTTAGCTTAGGGTTTGGGTATCTGGAGTGGTTGTTTAGCTCCTAAGGGTCCTGTAGCTCCTAAGGAAGGTTAGTGAAGTTTCTGTTTGTCGACTCGAGTTCCTTAATGAAGCTAGGAGGTTGGGTCATGTCATAGTATCCATTAACTCATGTTTACTCTGGCAAGCCAATTAATGTGAGTAATTGTGGGAGGGGTGGTTACATCTATAAGGATTCCCTGATGATTAAGTGGAAAGAGAGAGAACATGGCTTTAATGATGAATCCACACTAGTAGATGTAGGGACAATGATAACTTTACACAACTGCAACTATTGAATTTTTTCAAAATTTAACACATGAGAGGGAAACCCATAAATCTTGAGAGGATCATAGAATGGTGTGTGATCTTGTTGAATGACACTTCAAGATACATGGATAGGTATACAATATAGAGGTGGAGGATGTGTACTTTATCATAGGAATATCAAGGTGAGGGGCCATAGTTAGAGTATCCAGAGATAGATTTGTAGGTGAGAGGTCATTAGACGAGTGGATGGAAACATACTACACTCTCACTACCTAAAAAGAAAGTGATAAAATCCTCGTAAATATGTGACAAACCACCCACTCTTCACCATCCTATTTTCCTTGACCTGAGCGGTGGCTATGGCAAGTCTCCATTTAGTTTCCAAAAGTCAGGTGGACATAGCAATGTGGTGTTTGAACCCAATGATATTCAACTGGAGTGAAGGTCTACTTGTGAACTTAAAGGAGTAGTTGATCAATTGTAAAATAGGAAAATAGATCATGTTCAGAGACAAAATTATCATAGTATCTTTCTTCTTTAAGTGAGTTTCGATACTACGACCAATGATTGTGGGGAGATCTGGGTAAGTGAAATGTTTTTAATTTATTTATTTTTCTAATGTTTTTATGGTACAATGCACTAATAATTAACCTGTTTTATGAAATAGATGTTGTTTTAGTTTACTTTTACGTTTCAAAAAAATTCAAAATCTAAAAAACACACTTAAAAGAAAATACAAAAAATATATATATTGTATTATGCCTATGACTAATATTGCAGGCTAGCGAAAACTATACGAAAGTGGGTTGCATGCCCAAAAATTAAAAATGCATAAAGGATGTGCAGTTTATAGGTAGATCCTCACATGTTTAAACAATGAAATCATCATAAGAAGCTCTGATAGGGTAAAGTGCAAGCCATTTAAGAGGAGGTCACCGCTTGGAATAGGCGGAAAGAATAATTTTTCGATCACTAAATTGACAACTTATATTCATTTCGATGGGTCAAGCCCATTTTTCAAAACCACCAAGGGCACCCCTCAGAGGCAATAATCGTATTGGGTAAAACCACTCTTGCTGACGCAACACATGATGTCCCACTTGGAAAGAGAGCCTACCAAGCCTAGTGTCATTCCATCGCATATCACCATCCACCTCGTCCTATTCCATGTCATTCTACCCTACCTGCACGATTAATTGATGTCATTTTATTGCCTTACTAAAAAAATAAAAAAGGGATTTTTGCATGTTATTTTCATCCTACAGCTCGAAAACTCCCTGCGAACCAGTGTCCAGTCATGCACTTACTCCTTCCACGTCAGCACTTTGTACATGCCATTAACCAGGTAATTCAAAATTCGTAGTTACCACTTTAGTTCAAAATTATCAAAATGAAAAAAACTCCCAAGATTGTTTGGAAAATAGTCATCGGTATTCCTTCTGCCCAAGTTTCTCCTTTAATGGAAATCGAAGCAAAAATTCATGACCCTTTTTGTCCATTAGAATTAATGGAAGTTTGTTTTAACTACTATGATCACTTTCTTAAAGAAGAAGATATTTTTAGAGTCATACTTTCTTCCTTGTACCACATCACAACCCTTGTTGTTTATCATTTCCCTAAATTTGCGTCTTGGTTAGTGTCTACATTTGTTTCTCAGAGAAATTATTTCATTTCTTCAACAGGGGAAGTTATTCTTGAAGTTACAGTTGAGTTAATTGAGAAAGCTTTCTATTTTTCAAAGGTAGATAACCCCAAGAAGTTCAATGATAACTATTTTCTCCTCTCTTTTACCTAACTTTCATAATAAAGGAAGGAAACCATGTTAGGGTTAATTTTACCTCAAGGTTCTCAAATCCCTCTAGTACCAGAGAATTACCCCATGAACATCTTTTCTAAAGTTGTACAAGAAATATTAATTGTAACTATGTCTTTGATAGGTGAGGATGATATAGGGAATGCGAATAAGGAAGCTCTATGGTTTTTAAATATCATGCTATAGTGAGAAGATGTTTTAGGTATCCCTTCATAATTTTCAATTCAATAACTTTTAGCTAGGAAATTACTTTAGACACCCCTCCATTATGGTCTATCTTTTTCTATATACACATGTTGATAAATTTGATTATTTGGGGTTAATCATTTTTTATTCCAATAAGAAAAGAAAATTTGTAGTTGAATGGACAAATCTGATTAAGAAGAAACCAGAAAATAAGGGATTTTCTCAGTTCTTATTTACATTCATTGGCTTCATGCAAGGAGCAAGTGCAAAAAGAAACACAAAAAGAAAGACAGATCATAAAATTCTTAAACGAAAAATTTACAACAGAGTTAAAGGGTTTTCATATTGTTGACACGCCTGCTGTAATCATGGAGATCAGTGAAATAATTGAAAATAATCTCCTACTTACTCAAAATGAAAAAAAATTGGAGTTTGTGAAGAAATCTGTATATTTATTTGATTCTAAGTATGATCATAGAACAAGAGTTGGGATGCCAAATTGCTTTGGTTTCCAGGGTGAGTTAATTCCTTGGGAGACATATGAAAAGGATTTGATAGTAGCTAAATGTAGATTATATTCTAGTATTGAAAATATTGTGGTGATAAAAGGGAAAACAATGGCTAATTTTCTACAAAGAGACTTTCAATTTTTTTAGTTAATGAAGACAGTTTTTGATTCAAAGCCAAATTATACCCAGTTTCCAATTGTGAAATTTGCTTTCCAGAAAATGGTTTAGTGTGCCTTCCTTAATGAAACTCTTTGGAATATATGTGAAGATCTAATCGAGCTTGCAACTACTAGAGTCATGGAACCATACACCAAGTCTCAGGATCAAAGCTTCACCAGTCACACAAAGATTCATAAATGAAGACTTCATTTTGTAACTTTTGTATAAGTTTTTAATTAAAAGACAATTTAGTAGTTATGAGGTTTCAACAGTTATTGATAACTTTTATTGATGTAATTTCCTTTAAAAAGACAAAGGAACTAATGGATAAGGGTTTCGAAATTTCTCCTTAGAGACTTTTTGCAAATGAATTTTGTGTAATGCTCATGCTAGCTTTGAAGATTAATAAATTTCATCAGAAGTTGATTCCAGTGTTGATGGGTTACATTATGTGTGCTTTCTTTTTCTTCTAACAGAAGCATGTGTGTAATAGAAACTAGTTTTTCTTTTAAAATAAGCATATTTTTATGTTTCCTTTATGGTTGCAAAGATACCTGTGAGTTTTATCTATACAAAAAAACTTAAATAACGCTCCACTACTTTGTCACCTCATTATCTGTCATATTCCATTTAAAATTCCAACTAGGGTTTTTATATTGGATTCTTTACATCTCAATATTTTAAATCATGTTTTTGTTATTTTCTTCTCACCACTATATAACCTTGTTAAAGTTGCAAGAATTTGTATCTGGCCAACTATGAGGAGGGTTTCTTATCTCCAAAGCACAATTTTCATTCCATAGTATAAAGGCTATCTCTGAGAAAGGGATATAAAAAAAATATTTTAATTAAATTTGAAATAGATGTCCTAGGCATTTGTTCCCCTTCATCTAGGAATTGTCCCTAGGGTAAAAACAGATGTCATGCCACATAGACTCAAGGGGGAGTCCACTTATAACCATCAAGGAAAAGAAAGAGTAATGGATCCACTAACGGCCTAAAAGGAGACTGATGAAGACTAGGAATAAAGTGATTGTAGCAAGTTGAGGAAAGTGTAGTGGAACCTAGAGGTGATAAAAAAGGGTGTACCACTCACCCAACAAAAGTATGTAACACAACATCTGTAGTGCCACACTATTGGTGTCTCTAGAAATATGGGTTGACTTCTCTGTCAAGTGGCTAGGATGGATATGTGCTATTGGGCACATTGTGACTTTGATGATGAGTGGATGTATGGTTTTGCTATGTATATGCCCTTTGGGGTACTTTTTGTATGGATATTGTGTGAGTGAGAGGCCTATGAGCTTGGTCTTGCAAGGCCAATTTTGGCACTATGCTTATTTTTATATATTATGATGTTGTATGCAAACTAATATATATATATATTATATATTATATTATATTTACATACATTTACATATGAGTTTCAATATTTTTATTATGGATGTGTTAATGATATTAATGGATCCAATGCGTTTTATTTACATTCATTTTTAGTTTTCTTGATTATATATGTGACAAATGCCCTTCCAACACATAGTTAGCCAACAAATCAACCAATGTATTAGAAATCCTAGTGACATTTTCATAAATAATGTAATAAAATGAGGATTCAAGTATATGTACCTCAGATATCAATGAAATAAGACATGATAGACACAATTCAATTATGATGCCACGAGATCAAAGTCTAGATTGACCACCAACTAATTGGTGCTTAGAGATATTGCCTCAGTTAAGAGTTCAACAAAGGCATTGTATTCCATGATTTTGTTAGTTGTAATTCTCTTAACTTGTAGATTGGAATTAGAACGCAAGAAAATACCAAAGAAATAATATCAGAAATGAGACAAGATGAAAATATTTTATTATGAGAAAAAAAAAATGTTCATTTTGCTCTTCGAGGGGGAAATCTCTAACAGAGCAGAGCTCAATTACAAAATACTTCATGAAACTTCCCTTTCTTTTTGGACTATATATAGTTTCATGAGATCCAAAACCATAACTACTCGTGGTCACTCGCATAATGTGGGTTAAACACTTTATTTATTATCTATGGCTCATTTATTCATCATCCTAAAATAAACTAACTAATTATGGTCCATTTTTTATAATGTAGGTCAACCACTTACAATAATCATTAATGTGCTTAATTGCTTACAGGATTTATTTAATAAGCTAGCTAATCATGACTCTAATGGGGCCCCTTGGGCCTGTTACATTAATAAATGGGTTAGGGTCAAACCCTAAAATGCCCTCCCACTTTAGAAGCAACCTTGTCCTCAAGGTTGGAGCCGTGGAAATTGCTCGAGACTAGTTGTCGATTCCCATGTCACATATTATGGTAAGGTGTCTTCCCATTGAATGATGACTTCCTTGATAGTGTGGTTGAAAATATGCCCTTACCATGAATCTTATAGTAGTTCTGGTCGGAGCCAAAGAGAACCTTCCTTGTCCAATTCAGGTAGTATGGAATGAACCTTGCAATTGTGTCCCACAACTTTCTTGAGGAAAGAGACATGGAAAATTGGGTCAATTTTTGAAGTGGATGGAAAGGCCAATTTGTAGGTGACTAAGCCAATACAATGAATCACCGGATAAGGCCCATTAAATTTTGGAGCTAATTTTTGGAAACCCTTTCTTTGAGAGTCACCTACTTATAAGGTTGGAGTCGAAGAAACACTTGGTCAACCACTTAAAAAGAACTTTCGGAGCGATGTTGGTTAGCATGTTACTTCATATGATTTCGAGATTGATGAATATTATCCTTCAGAAGAGCAAGAGTGGCTACATGGTTATGAAGTTGTTGATCCAGTGCCTGCACTTTAGAAGATCCTGGAAGAAAAGAAGTTGGTGAAGGTGGGAGGTGGCCATACACCACATCTTATGGGTTTTATCTTGGTTTATTCATGATAATTAGTATTATACCCCCATTCTACTAAAGGTAACTACTACACCCATTGATGTTGTTTTTTCTGAAGAAAAGCACCTCGGTAGGTCTCCAAAAAAAAATTACTGCTTCAATGTGACCATCTGTTTGGAGGTGATTTATTGCCATTTGGATTTGTGCGTTATGTAGCTTGAATAGCTCCTTCGAAATTTGTGAGTGAAGATGGGATCTCAATCAGACACACTAGAAGTAGGTATGCCATGCAGTTTGAAAAGTTTATCCATGAAGAATTGAGCCACCAATGTTGGAGTGAATGGGTATAGTAGGGTAAAAATATGGGCATATTTGGAGAGGCAATCAACTACCACCATGATAATTGACTTATTGTTGGATTTAGGGAGACCTGTAATGAATTCTATGGAGACATCCATCCATATAAAAGTAGGTAGAAAAAATGGTTGTAAGGTTATTGGTGTCTTCATTGTTTCCCCTTTGTTGCATTGGCATAAATCACATTTAGCTATAAATGTAAGAATGTGATGTTTCATCCCAGCCCAAAAGAAGGAGCGCATGCATGAGAATAAGTTTTCTAAAAGCTATAATGGCTTGCAATGGGTGAGGAGTAAAACTCTACTAAGATGTGGGGTTTGAGTGTGGAGTGATGGGAGAGAACCACATGATCCTTATATTAAAGAATATCTCCCTACAAGTATGACCCACTATGGGGTAAGGATCCATTTGTAACCTTTTCATTATTTGGGAAAGACATGAATGAGTAAACCATTCTTCACATGCCTCCTCAATTCAAGATGGTAAAGATAGGGATTATAGGGTTCTTTCCTCCTAAAATTTTCTAGACAAGGCATTGACCACAATGTTGACTCGACCCTTCTTATAAACTATCTCATAGTCATAACCCAACATTTTGGTAAGCCACCATACTTCAAATTATGATGGTTAATTATAATATAGAAATGTCACCTAGGAAAGTATGGTTGTCAGGTGTCTATTTCATGTAGGATGGGCATCATCTCCTTCTCATAAGTATATTGAACCAAATTCTTGCCACTTAATTATTGGTTTGTGTGGCTTGTGAAGGCTAGTAGTCAATATTCTTGTGTTATAATTGCTACGATGTTGGTTTCTGAGGCATCACATTCGACCACAAATGGTTTGGTGAAATATGGTAGGGCCAACACAGGGGTGGAGAAAATGTCTTGTTTGAGAATCAGGAAGGTCTGTTGAGTTTTGCCAGCCTATAGAAATGCATTTTTATTGAGAATATTTGTTAAGGGTTTGGTGATGCATCCATATTTTTTGAAAAATTTGGGATAGTAGCCTGTGAGGCCCATAAATCCTTGCAAATTATTCAAGGTCCTGGGTTGTGGCCAATCTTGTATTTCCCGAGTCTTTTTGGGATCCACCCGAATGCCTTCACGACCCATAATGCGTCCCAATTACTCCACCTCTTCCATTCCAAAAGAAAACTTGGAAAATTTATAAAATATTTTATTATCCTTCAAAAGGTGAAATATCTTGTAAACATATTGAAGATGTGTTTTCCATGTTTTATTGTAGATGAGTATATCATCAAAAAATACCACGAAAAACTTTTTGAGATATGGCTTGAGAAGGTGATTCATGAGACTTTGAAAGCCGATGGTGCATTACAGAGATGAAATGGCATAACCAAATATTAATGGTGACCTTAATGGTTTCTAAAAGTTGTCTTGGGAATGTATGGTTCCTTCATTCTGATTTGGTGATAACCCAAATGAAGATCCAAATTGGTAAGGAATTGGGCGCCATAGAGTTCACCAAGGAGATCATCAACTACTGGAATGGGAAATTTATCCTTGATGGAGAGCTTGTTGAGGGCCCTAAAGTCACAACACATTCACCACTCCCCATCTTTCTTCAAGACTATGACCACTGGGGATGAATATGGGTTGGTATTAGGATGGATAATGGCTACTTCTAGTATTTCCCAAATAATATTTTCGATCACATTATTTTGTGTGAATAGATACATGTAGGGGTGAACATTTGGTAGTTGGCTACCTGGAATCAAAGTGATGTTATGATCATGCTCACCTTGAGAGGGGGGTAGCTTCTTGGTTTTTTCAAGTACCTGTTGGTAGTGACCCAAAACTAGTTTCAAATCCATAGGAATGGTGGCAGGGCTGGATTTAATTGCTTTGATTGCATTTAATTGTGAAACTACTCTATGGTGGCCCTTTTTTAAGAGCTTCTCCATTCTATGTGAGTTAATGATAGTAGGAGAGTCTGCCTGAAGGCCCCTAAGAGTATAAGTGTTT
>APFE031360707.1:488159-501899 GCA_000404065.3 Pinus taeda | reverse complement strand
ATATGTGTCAGATGCTGCAATAAAGAGTATTTTAGTACAACTAGACAGTGATGGCAGAAGAGGGATGTGGATTGCTAAAATGTTGGAGTTTGACTTGGAAGTAAAACCTACCAAGTTAATTAAAGGATAGGGTCTCACTAGACTAATGACTGAAATAAATCTTGATGTTGTTGGTATAAATTGTATTTTTGAATTATCATATCTATCAGGTGAAGAATTGATTGTTAAAGTTGAATATTGTTTTAAGGAATGTATGTGGTATGTTGAAGTTGTCTACATTCTACATAATTTACAAGTACCACCAAGAATATATAAGACACAGGCTAGATTTTTTAGATTAAAATATGTTAAGTATTGTCTTTAAAATGGTTACTTGTATTGGAAAGATCCTCGGGGTATTTTATTGAACTGCCTACTAGAAGACAAAGCTAAGAAAATGAGTAAAGAGTTTCATGAAGGAGCATGTGGGGGACATCATTACTGGAAGGCTACAACAGATAAAATCTTGAGAGATGGATTTTTTTGGCATACTTTATTACTTGATGTCAGAAATGAAGTAGTAGCCTGTCACAAGTGTCAGTTGTTTTAGGGTAAGTCAAAACTGATGTCTTTACCTTTGAAACCTATCTCTGTGGAGGCACCTTTCCAGTAGTGGGGCCCTGACTTTATAGGTGAAATTCATTTGGCATCGCCAACACAACATGGATGGATTTTGACAGGAACAGACTTCTCCACAAAGTGGATTGAGGCACTTCCGAGCAGGCAAGCTATTGATATTGTGGTTATTCAATTCTTAGAAAATATTCTTTCTAGATTTGGTTGCCCAAAGAGGATTCTTACTGATAATGCACAGTGTTTTAAGTCTAAGAGATGAGTAAAAATCTACGAAGAATACAATATCAAGCTTAGCCATTCCATAGCTTATTACCCTCAAGGTAATGGACTGGCAAAATCCTCCAATAAGAGTTTGGTCAAAATTATTAAAAAGTTATTAGAAGGTAACAAAAAGGCTTGGCACACAAAACTCAAGTTTTCCTTATGGGCAGATAGAGTTAGTACTAAGAGGTCAATCAACACTTCTCCTTTCCAGTTAGTGTATGGTGTTGATGCATTGTTTCCTTCTTCAATTGGAATGCATGTTATGAAATATTTGCAAGAATTGGGAGAAGAACCAAATCAACTATAGAGAAGGATAAATAAACTAATTGAAGTGCAAGAAACTAGAGAGAGAGAATGTATGAAAAATATCAGGAAGTACAAGATCAGATTAAGAATTTTTTTCACAAAAAAACTAAATAGGATGACTTCAAATGCCAAGACTTGGTTTTAAAATGGGATGCATGTATTGAGGATAAAGGTAAGCACAGGAAGTTTGAGAACATTTGGAAGGGTCCATACAGAATTGCATCTTTTCGTGGTATGAACAATTTCATCTTAGAAGGTCCGCAGGGAGAATTCTTGTCAGGAGGTTCAATCAATGGATGTTTCCTGGAGCATTATATCTCCTAAACACAAAATTATTTTAAAGTTTCATTTTACATGTCCATATATTTTGAAAAATTTCTTACAGGTGTGGATGAATATTCAAAGGGACTTGAAGCCCAAAGCGAAGGCCCTAAGGTTCTGCTGATATTCATCGAAAAATAAAGGTTTTAGAAACAGTTACCTTTTTTCAAGTTTAGAGTTTGTAAAATCATCTCTTAAAAGATGAAGTCCTTACTTTTTAGTCACTTTTGTTTTGAGATAGTGTTTGTAATGGATGAGGCAACTAGTCTACGAGGAGTTCTTGTTGCCATCGTTGATCGACAACATCCCCATGGAGCCATTTGCTATCACAATAAACTTCATTTTTTAATTTTTTTAGAAAATGCTGACACTTGCAGTGTCAGCATCTTAATTGTAATAAATAGGGAAAATTATTGATAGCGGGGCTATTATCATTTTTATAAATTCGATATGGTCTTGTGAAGGAATTCGTTGACGAGTGTATCAACATTTTTCATTTTGGCTGATAGGCCAATTGGCAACACCGAAACCAGTTTTTAAATTCAAAAAGTGATGACTATTCTGACCATGTTAGTGTCAGCGTTTTCATTGAAACGTGTCTCCATCTGTTTCGAGAGGGTAAAAGTATCAGTTAATAATTTTTCCTCCACTGCAATGAATGAATGTCATTTAACATGATCTTACCATATGATACAGACTTTATTTGTAATCATAACCTGAAGCCTTGTGATTATTCACTCGCCTGTTGTGTTATCTTATCCGCATATAAACTTATTTTACCTTGTCCTGTCAATAGTCTGTTTGTTGTTAGTTCAGAGTCATTTACACCTCACATTGTAAACAATTTTTTTCACAAGGATTCAGGATCGAATCTCAGAAAGACCATGTTGCGAGATGGGGAAAGGAGGTAAGTCGAACCAGTCCAAGCCCAAGGCACCAAATTTGCTGGACATATACCCTGAAATTCACCAGTTATTCCAGCAAGCCAGTTGGAGTGAATTCTTCCACTAATGTACCAACTACCACAATGTAGTGGCTCAATATTTTGCACAGGAATTTGATGAAAATCATGTGGAGGTGGGAGGCTTATCATTTTCACTTACAAAGAAAACCATTGTTGGGGCCACAACCTTACCAGTGGATGGTGATAGGATTTTCCATAGCCATGTGTTGGCAAGGATCAATGTCACTTTCTTCCTCAAAGAAGAATTTAGAGGGAAGAATTGGAGGGCTGGAGTTCAAAAGGAGTGGTCGCAAGACAAATGGCATGTCCTTTTCTGCCTCTTACAACAATATTTTACTTGTGAAGGATGGTTTAAGAAGGTAAACCTCTACCATTTTTATTTTCTCGCACATCTTGCATTTGTTAGAGAGCCTTAAACATATGGAAGCCAGGTTCACGGCCTGCACAAATCCCTCCTCTCATTTTACATAGCACAAAGCCCTAATAAAACTGATAATAGAAATCCAGTTAGCCAAAGCAGAAAGGACCTAGAATCATTTCATTGTATGGGGAGGTTTCCAACCTCAACCCCTTAAGAGAAGATGCAGGCCAAAGGCTTCCAAAAAGGGGAGAAAGCTAAAAATCAAGCTCCTATTGAGCACCCTCCCAAACAAGAAAACCTATAAGTTCCATCTACATCATCTAGTCCAAAGATCCCTAAAGTTTACTAAAGTAAAAGTGTTAGGCTTCATAAGTCAGACCCTATATCCCCTGTGAACTTACCTATTGATGTTGTCTCTTCCCATGTTACGAATCCAACCCCCAAAAACCCCCCTGTAGACATAGCTAAAACAGAGGATCTTAAGGGAAAAGAAGCAGAGGTTGAAACCGAAGAGGGGAGACATTGTTTAAAGTTTTGAATGGTGGAAATAGACATATGAGGCCAACTAACAAGTTAAGATACAAGATCAAACTTAGAACTAACCCATAGTTTTCCAAGGAGGTGATTGATGACAACATGCCACTGAATGACATCATTATTAATAGGAAGAAGGCTACAGGCTCTAAAAAGAGTAGAGGCAGATAAAATATGAAAAAGGGACCCATGGAGACAAGGAAAAGTAAAAAAAAAAAAAAAAATTAGAGAAGGTAGATGTATTGCTCAAGGCTACTAGTACCCTTAGCTAAGATGCTTGGGGGATGAAACATAGATTTTTGCCTACATATCTCATGAAACATGGTTTTCAATTTTATCAATGACAATCGGCCTTATAGTTTTTATATCCAGCGGAATAGTCAGGAGAGCTTACATTCCGATCTTCAGCTTTTTTGATAAAGTTGGCAGAGCCAATGTCAACTACTTTTGGGTGAAAACTATGTGTGTTGGTTGATAGAAAACAATACAGGGACAAAAGCTGACAGTCTGTCTGTCAGTGATTTTGGAGAAAACAGGCACGTTGACATCTCCGTTGTCAACGATATTCAAACAGGTGAAATGACTGGCCTTCCTGTTATCAGAAATTTTGAAATCAGGCAAAAATGAAAACGTTGATAGTCATCATGTCAACGAAATCTACAAATAGAAAACCAGTGAAGCTAGCAGCAACATTATCAACATTTTTTCCAGTAGATTCAAAAGAAATAAGGATGAACTAAAAAGCATTTTTGGAGGAGTTTTAGGCCTGATTTGCAGAGGGACATGTTTTTCCAGCTAGGATGTTGAGACATCAGTTAGGGACCTGTTTCTTTTTCTAAGGAAGATAGTTTGAGAGATATTTTACTTCACCTACATATCAACATATTTTCCTGTAGCTATTTTAGGAAAAACATAATGTATCTAAGTTTTATAACTCACATACATGAACTTGAAGGTATTTTAGATGTCTCAAATTATTGTAATTAAATGGAGACTATTATTTTGCAAACAGTTCATGTAGGTTCTATAAAACAGTTTATGAAGAATGAAGAAGCACTGGAATTTTATCAAACAACATATTTTCATTATGTTATATTTGAGCAATCTTGGATATATTTAAAGTTTTTAATGAGCATTTTGTAGGAAACTCGTGTTGTACTCCTTGTTAGTTTCCTCTTTGTTATATAAACTTTCTTTCATGTCTGAAAATGTTAGTATCTAAGATTAGATTTCATTTATGTTCCTTTATTGTATTTATCATCCATTAGTATTTGTTGTCTCAGTCAATTATAAACTTTGTTTCATTTAATTTTCTCTTTCTTCCAATTTCTCAAAAAGTCAAAGGATTTGCAGTTATCATGATTTCTATAGATTTCTCATTAGATCTGTAACATTACTTGTCTAGAACTAGACTCCATGCGCAATGGTATGTTTTGTAAGCTTCCCAACCAATTTCATCCTATGATCTAAATATGGCCACCAAACTCAATTGCAAAAAACCTTCTACTACAGTGACCATAGAGTAGTTGATTTTTATGGAGATATCCCTCTCTAGGTTGAAGGGTCGGCTTTCAACCTAAAAGAGGTTCTAAGGTTACCTTAGGGTTTTTCCCACTCCCAAGGTTTTCCCTAAGTGATAACAAGTTACAAAAAGGTATGGCTTATGTTGGATTTGTATAGATTGTAAGCAACTCAACGAAATTACCATCGAATATAGTTTCCCATTCATATAATGAATGAATTATTAGAACAATTTCATGGAGAAGTTTTGTTTACTAAGTTGGATCTCCATTTGCAATAAGATAAAAAATTAGAATGAAGTAAGAAGACATTCCCACAACATCCCTTAAAACACATGAAAGTATTTATGAGTTTTTTGTTATACCCTTTGGACTTACTAATTCACTTTCAAAATTTCAAATCTTGATGAATACTATTTGCAGAACCATCCTTAAAATAATCGTTTTTATTAATGATATACTAAACTATAACAAATCTTGGGAAGAGCATGTAAACCATGTTGACATAGTCTCAAAACTATTGGAAGAGTAACAATTATATGCAAAGCCTTCTAATTGTGCCTTTTTAGTTCAAGAAGTGGAATATTTGAGTCATATTGTATCTCATGAAGGTGTCAAGGATGAACCTAACTAAATTAAAGCTATGATGGAATATAAAATCCCCAAAACCTTGAAGAAACTTAGAGGATTCTTAGGATTGAAATGTTATTATCCCAAGTTTGTCAAGAATTATGGTCAAAAAACAAAACCTCTAATAGAATTATTAATGAAGAAAGAATTTTCTTGGACTCAATATGAAACCAAAGCCTTAGAAAAACTTAAGGAGGCTATACATATGACTCGTATACTGGTCACACTTTATTTCATGAAAACTTTTATTTTGGAGTGTGATGCATCAAGCCATGGCATTAGTGTAGTTTTAATGCAAGAAAGAAAGTCCCTTGTCTCTAAAAGAATCCAACTAAATAGAAAAAAATTACTCAAATATATTTATGAAAAATAGATGATGTCCATACTACATGCAGTTAAGAAATGACACCCTTACCTAATAGGAAGACACTTCAATGTATAATCAAATCATGATAGTTTGAAGTGCTTCTTGGAGAAACAATTATATTTATAAAATAAACAAAATTGGGTTACAAAAACTCTAGTTTATGACTTTTAAATAATCTACAAAAAGGAACAAAGGGTTTACTATGTGTCATTTCTACTTCCACACTCTAATTAGGTGGAAGAATCAAGGGCAAAATGGAATCAAGATCAAAATTATGCAAATATTGTTCAAGATCATTCAATAACTACAAGAGGGCCCAAGTGCATTAGATAAATTTACGTGAAAGAATGATTTGTTGTGGTGTCAAGTTTGCCTATTTTTATGTAAGAATTCCCAACTCAAACAAAAGTTCATTTTCAAATTGCACACTTCTCCTATAGGAGGAAATTTAGGGTTCTTGAAAATTTACCATGGAATCAAGAAGATTTTTTCCAAGGAAGGCCTTAAAACTAATGTTCAAAATTTTTTGCTTGATCATGTGGTTTTCCAAAAAAATAATGGAGAAATAATTAAGATCCTAGGTCTCCTACAATCATTAGCTATATAAAGTCAACATTGGGAAGAAGTTTCAAGGGGTTTTATTACATGTTTATACATATCTGAAGGAAATAATATCATCATTGTAATAGTCGATTGAGAGACAAAGTATATCCATTTTTGTTCTATTTCTCATACTTTTAAAAGAAGTAAAGTAGTTGCAACATTCATTGGAATATTCCAAAAGCTATATGGAATCCCCAAGGTTATTGTCAGTTACAGAGATTCAATTTTCAATGGAAATTTTAGGACTAAATTATTTTCCTGTTTGTGTATTCAATTATCTCACAAATAATATTTAATGCTCAATTTGATGGGAAAAATGGGATTGAAAATAAATGTGTAGAAGGGTATCGTTGTCACTTTAGATATGAGAAATAGACACAATAATTCAAGTGGTTTCCCTTGGAAAAATGATATTATAATACATCTCCATACTTCATCAAAAATGTCCCCATTTATGGAACTTTATGGATATCATATTTCATCCATCACAACACCATTCAAAAGGAATGCAAATGCTCAAATAGTGGAGGAACAAATTTGGCACCAATAATAGGTTCTTAAACTGTTGAAGGACGACTTAGTTTAACGCAAAATAGGATGAAACAAAAATCAAATCAACATCATAGTGAAAAGGAATGTGAAGTTTGGGATTGGGTAATTTTGAGGTTACAACCATATAAATAGATGTCCCTCAATAATCAAAACAAGGATAATAAATTAGCAACCAAGTATTATGGGCTCTATAAGGTGTTATAGAGGATTGGAAGTATGGCTTATAAATTGGAGTTCATGTGTACATCCATCCTTCCATATTTCTTGGTTAAATAAGGTAATTGGTGACAATATCCTAATTCAAATTAGTTTACCAAAGACTAATGAAGAATATAAAATAATCCTATAACTAGAAACGATCCCTGAACAATGATTAAACAGTTGCAAACTCAACATGTATTGAACACGTAATCTACCAATGGAAGAGGTATGATGAGAAGATAAGGTATTCATGCAAAAACACTTGCATTCAATCAAGTTTGAGGACAACACTTGTTTAAAGGGGAGAGACATGTTAATACCTATACAAAGCCCCATATACATCCCTAGATAGTGAGATACATTTATATTGTTATATTATTGTAGTATTAAATACAAGGCTCAATTGATGGTGTCCTCTGATGCAATGATAGAGTTGTTATGCTCAATCTCAAATGAAAAAAGAGAAATAGATATTGATTTCATTAGATAGCATGAAGAGGATGGAAGAGAGAGTAATAACTTAATAAGATAGATCAAATTTCCTAGTAAAGAAGCAATTTGGTCTTGATTAGTCAAGTAAGATGTAGGTCTCAATAAGATAGATTGAGTTTAGCTAGTCAAGCAACAACAAGTAGGTTATGTTTATGGGATATTTAGATTAAGTGAAGTATTGACCCCTCTGCTTAGGGGAGTTATATCCCCCCTTTAATTGTAATTATACCTTTCTCTCTCTCTCTCTCTCTCACACACATGAGACAAAGGGTACAATTACAACTAAAGGGTATATCCAAAAACACTAATACACACACAAATATATATACCAAGGAGGCCTATTTTTAGAGCATCTCATCTCATTCTTGTACACTTCTATTGTAAAAGGAGTTTCCCCGTCAAATAGGTTTATCTTTCATCTATTTCTCAAGGCATGAAACATATTCTCTTCTTATTTTTAGAGTATTTTGGTATCTATTTCCTAATACTTTCATGGCACTGATAGGTGATGAAAATGTGTTGGGGTCATATTGAACAAGAATACCATAATTCAACTTAGATTCATGGCTACTAAGATGGACCATCTCCAAGATAGATAGAGGGATAGGAATGAGTTTTGACTCTAGAGTTAGGATCTAAAGGTTGCTTAGAGCTAAGAGTTTGTGAGAATATTTTTGCACAAAGGGAACAAGAAAGATCACAACCAGAGCTAGAGACACACCTAGGACTAGGGTTAATAACTAGAGCCATGAACCAAAGCCAAAGCCAAAGTCAAACTTTTTACCAAAATCCAATTGAAAGCGAAATTTTGAATGAAAGGAACATTGATTTTTATTGGTTTCCTTGAGCTTTTCAAGATAAAAAAAGCCTTTCATTGATGAAGTGTGATCTTAAATGAATTGAGTTGATCCATGTGTAAGGCTCAGTGCTTGCAATCTAATTTGAAAATTAACCAAAGTTAAGAAATTTATGCAAAACAATGTGAATGTAAAGTTGACTATAATAAATAAATATGCGAGGAAACAAGATTTAAATGAAAAGAAAAGAAAAAAAGTAAAATAATAGAGAAGGCTATAGAAGGGAAATAAAGGGTCATGGCTTTTTCCCTTAGCCCTACGCTCTAGTACTTTATATTTCCTCCTTCACTCTCATTCTCAAGGAGTACTTTTATCGAAAGGGAGGAGGATGGATGGAGAGCCAAGAAAGAATTATAATAGTTACAAATCAAAGTAAATATTGTAAAGCTACTTTGCTCATAATCAAGAGAATTATTGACATTCAACTAGAAAAACCTTCAAAGTAGCTTTCTAAGAAAGATGTTAACAAAGAAAGGAGAATTCTTAGTAATTTAAATGGAAAAAAGCAAATAAGGCTAGGGGATTAGTTATAGGGGGCACCAAGTTTCAAATAGGAAACAACAACAACATTTCTATAGAGAGAAAATTCACTTGGTAAGTTTGGATTCTTGAAGACAGGAAAACTGAACAAACATTAGACACCATAGGTCCATGATTCCATTTATTGCAATTAATTGTATAGGAGAACTTTGGTAAGAAGAAAGCAAGAAGCATCTTTGCTTATTGTAGAATAAGTTGTTGTGGTATGTAGGTCATGACCAAGAAGAGGCATTGTAGTAAGGGGAAAACAACAATCCTTGTACAAATTATAGAAATAGAGGCCTAATAATATTTATGAAGATAAAATTCGATGTACAAAATCAAGACTTAAATTTTGCACAATACTTACGTCAATAAAACGAATAAGCCATAAATCCCTTATTTATCAAATATTCACATAACCTTGATATTTTAATCACCAAATTTCAATAAACTTTATATAATAACTCAATTAATAAAAAAACTCTATTATATTCATTTCAAGTAAAGCTTAGTAAGATAATTTCCTATTTTGATACTAAATATGTAATTTTATATCAACTAGATATTATTTTCGTGCCCTCAACTTTATTGGAGAAAATTTGAAATTTATATAGTGATTTCCTCTCGATTTTCCATTAATACTAACCACTTCAACCCACATCCATTAATGGCATTGCCCTCCTCTAGTGACTCTTTATTATCATATATTTGAATGTTGGGTATTGGTTTGAATATAAATGTCCTTACAATCACTTTTAAGGTGATTATCACCACTAACGATGATCCTTATTTATCTCAAATAATTCCAGTCTTAAATTAAAAGTTCCACTTAAATCATTTAATCAAATTACTGTACTTTAATGCATATTGTTAAGCTTTCATATTGACATTTCAACTCAAATTTAATTCATGTGCAATTGTTGGTGAAGTCCTTTTTAATTTAATCAAATTACTTTAATGAACATTGTTAATTTTACATATAAACATTTTAACTCAAATTTAATTGATGTGCAATTGTTGGTGAAGTCCTTTATAATATAGCAGCATATCCTTGTACTCTAAAATGATCTAGTGAAGTGCCTTTTTAATAGAGCAGCAAATCCTTATCCTCTAATTTCATTTTAGATTAATATTTTGTTTGTGCCTTTTTAATAGAGAAGCAAATCCTTATCCTCTAATTTCATTTTAGATTAATATTTTGTTTTTTAATTTATGATTATTATGTATAGTTTCTAATTATATTTGTATTGTTATCATAAATTAATTGTGTTTAGATGTATATTTTATAATTTAATATATTATATTTATATTGTTATCATTTAAATTAATTGTGTTTATGATGTATATTTATAATTTAATATAACGGGGAGATGTGTGAATTTTATTTGGTGATTTAGATATTATAAGCCAAAATGAAGAAAGGAAAAAATTTACTCTTACTCTTAATTATAAATTAAAAAATTCCATTCATATATGAAATAACATAATTTAATAAAATTTGAAAGATAAAAGTAATTAAAAATAAAAAATAAAAAATATATCTTGCTTAGTACTAAAAAATGATTCGTATCATATTTTTTTTTCTTTAAATACTCTTTAAATAATTAATTTAAATGTCGATCATATAAAATATTTTCAATCGTACAAAGAGAGTTAATAATTGAAATATTTCAATCTAACAAAAGTAAATAATTGAAAGTAAAGCAGTCATTATTTCTTAAAATATAATAAAAAAAATGCATAATTCATTCAAATTTTTAATATTAAAATTATTATTATTACATTTAAATATTAATAATAGAAAAACCAAATTAGATAAATATAAAAACTTTAAATAATAATAATATATTAATAAATTATATGTATATTAATATTTTTTAGTGGATATTATCCAATTTTAAAGGATATTTGTTTGTGGATATTATCAAATTTTAAAGGATATTTGGACATAACTCCAAAATAGTTTACAAATCAGTGTTTGAAATTAATTTTCCATATTGCAATTTAAGCGTCTTTTAGGTGTGAAAATAATTCATACAGTGGGGAAATTAGAGTCTTGTCTTTAATGTTAATATTAAATCTCTAAGTGGAAAAAAATAGTTGACACTTTAGAGTTTTTATATATATAATATATATATATATTATATATAATATATATTTTATACCTCCTCCATCCCCATTCCCCAAAAGGATGGGATGGGATGGGATGGGATGGGAAAAAAAAAAGAGGGATAGTGAGTCAGCCTAATAGTCATAACAATGAGGAGATTATCATCTTAGCCAGTATGACATTCAGCGGTCCTGTAAGATTCCTCTTGAAAATCTATGAAGCATGACAAGAGATGTCTTAGCCAAAATGTTGTTTAGGGGGCCTGTAAGACTCCCTCTTTTACTTTACGAAAACCTCACCTCTTCCTGAGGTCACCTCACTGTAGGGTGAATTGGCCGTGGGCTCACCCGGAAATCTTGACCCAATAGCCAGTCCTCTCCCCGGGGAGTAATGACTCTCCGGTGTTACTGAGGTGTAGTGAGAGGGGGATGGTAGCTCCCTGGAAATTTTGAACCCAATAGCCGGGATCTCTACATTGAGTGATAAAGGACCTTCATTTAGTTGTTAGAGATGGATGGGTTTTAAGCCCACGGGTAAGGCAACAGGACTTCCATCAAAGGTATGGCAATGGGAGGTGGCCAACCACTTGAACTGAGCTCGCCTTAAGTTAGCCTCAAGACCCCAACAAGAGGGTTGAAATTAATGGATCATCTACATCATGGTACTATTCCCCTTGCCCCATTTTTGTTGTGAAGGTTTTTCACCCTTCGGGACTTTTACCTTGCCCCAGTTTTGCTCAAAATGCATCCTAAATTTTCACCTCTCATGACTTTTCCCCATGCACCTTTTCGAGAATTTGTTAACTCTTTTGAAAGAGCCCATCAAAGCTCAAGGCTTGGGGGCCATCAACGATCAAGGCTCAAGGAGGGGCCCATCAAGACTTCAACCCGTCAAGCAAGTTCCATAGACCTCAAAAAGAGTATTATATCCCATCAAAATAGTTGACGTAGTACCCGGCTCCAAAAATGCAAAGTCATCTCGAGATAAAATCATGCGGTGTAAAGAGTCATGAGAATCTTGACATATCTCTAAGAATATTAGAAAAATATCTATAACAAGATGGGTATATCTAATAAAATATAATTTATAATAAAAAAAATATTAGACATATACATCGCTCCTCATTTAATACCCATTAATAAACTAATTATTTTCAACACGAACGTTTGAAAGAAGAAGATAGAGTTTTGACTAGAGGTTAGGGGAAGCAACTTTATAGATTTCGTTACCAATTATTACTCTATCATTTCGTTTCCAGCTATGACGTTGTGTGACTCATCATAGTGATGACTTTATCGTTAAAGCAAAAGAAAAAAATTATAATTTTTTCTATAAATCATCATGCATGGGAAGTACCAAATTGGTTTGGGCTTCCATCTGGTTTCGCAGGTATCAAAATTGTCGGCCACGTCAAGCGCCGATGAAAATGAAAATTCAATTTGAGCAATTTCAAAACCATGGGACAATGAAAATCAAGATATGTGTAAATGTAATGGCCACGTAATCATACAGCCACCTGTCACAAGGAAGCGAAATCGGGCCAGAATATAAGCAGACACCAAAGAAAAGTCCGTGATACATTATCGTCAAGCCTACTTTCACATTGACATTGCCCAAGAATTTTGGATGAACGTCCACCCGGACAACTCTTGCCACCAACTGCCTCACGTTTTTACACGTTTTCTCGGCGCCCTGCAGCGGAGGCAATAAGTCCCCATCGAGTTATCAATTTATAATTTAATAATATTTTGAATGAATAATAGATATTTTAATGTTCACGATGGGATTATTATTTTTTTGTTTTTTGCTTTTCGCAATTTAATTTTTTTCTATTCAATTTGATAATAACCAAACAATATTTTTTTCTATTCAATTGGATAATAACCAAACAATATCAAGGGATTGATGCTAACATAGTGTCGTAACTGTCCTTTATTTATCTGAAAGCCTCACATTCCAAAATGAAATGATTTTCGATTCCACTACCTCAAAAGTGCACACTCGTTCTTCCCAAGTTTCTTTAGGTATCTTCCACTGTCCTAAGTTGAAGTGAGTTAGTTCTTGATTGATCAATAAGAATCTTTGCCCTCTACGAAAAGTTGGCTCTCCAATGAACTATTTTTGTTGGAAATCACATGTGGATTAATCTCTTGAACATAGTACTTCTTCTTTCTACCCAACCTTTTTCCCTATATAAATAATTTTTTAACTCCTTACTATTTATAAAACATACATTAAAATAAAATATTCCATTTAATTAATTTCTTTAATATTTTTATAATTTTATAAATAATATTTACGCTAAAAACATTTTAATAATTATTAATTACCCGTTTAAACTAGAACCGTATTGATAAAGTTTGAGTTTCATAACCATGTTCTAACGTTTGGGTTAATAGTCTTTGTTTTCATTTGGAGAGAATTTGCGTTAAGAGTTTTAATCTGGATAACGAGTTAGTTATTCCATTTTAATAAAAAAATAGTTTTTATTACTAGATAGTTTTGATAACTATATTTAGTT
>APFE031360707.1:456823-483759 GCA_000404065.3 Pinus taeda | reverse complement strand
TTGCTCCTCAAAGGATGCTGAAAGCACTAGAAGGAAAGGTAGGCGTCTTTTAAGCGTTATCAACTTTTTCTTATATTACCTCGATCTTATATTTCCTCGGGGTAAAGAAGGGTAAGGCAAGCAGTTTTTATTACTTGAAACTTCAAATGAGAACTTGTTAATAGAATATGAGAGGGTTGTAGTAAAATTATAATATAGGTCTTCTATGTTGTCTATACTAGATAAAGGAAGCAAATTAGTTTTTAATTCATTTAGAAAGAGATCATTTTTATTTTTATCAAAGATTAAGTTCTTTTGGCTCTAAGGATTATATTCTATGGGATCTCTATGCATGACAAAATTGAGATTTATAAGTAAAGGCCTATGATCAAAGTCAGGTTTGTAGTCATTTAAGATGTCAAAATTTATTATTTCGTTGTATAAAGGGAGATCAGAAATAACATAGTCTACCACGTTGCTACCAAGCCCATGGATGCAAGTCATCTAGCTAGAATTGGGACACTTCTTTAGACCGTTACAAATTATTGAGATCCTAAGCACTACAGAGCTTGATTAGCTCCGACGCAAACAAATTCTCTCCAAGGTCTTCAGAGCTCCTTTTGTACCGACTAGCCAGAGTAAGGTCTTCACTAACCAAAGAGAATTAGGGTTGGAATGATTGCTTAGAAGAATATCTTGGTTCCTTGAAGTTCGAGCATTAAAGTCACCCATTAAAAGGATATTACCTTCATTCCTTAGGCTAGAAATATCATTCTCTAAACCATTGTAAGGACTATTTTTATCTAGATTCTTTTTCTTATAGAAGTTAGAATTGATGGGGGAGAAATAACAGATTGCTATGTACGTCTTTTTGTCATTACTGTCAGTAATATCTATCCAACTATATTCGTTGTAAGGGTCATTTTTATAAGTCCTAGCATGGGGGGAGATGTTCTTCTTAATGTAATAAGCTATACCCCCAATGCCTCTACGTGAGGATCGCTTGTTCCAGGTAGACCATAGTGCAAAGCCATCTATGTTAGGGACCTTAGATTCTTCGTGCTCCCAAGTTTCAACAAGCAATATAATATCAACATCATTCGAGATCCAACTTAGCTTGGGGCCTTTGTTCCATGGAAAGCCCCGACAATTCCAAGAAAGAATCCAGAGCATGTTGAATTACTATTTATTACTATCTTTTTGGTTTCTATCTCAAATAACAACTTTTCTATTTCTTATTATTGCCCATTTTCCTTCCTAGCATCTTTTACCTTTTGAACCTCCTTTCTTAATTCTGCTTGATCTTCTGGATTGAGATCTTCATTTATAAATATTCTCGTTCCTTTCTGACTTGAGGTTTTACTAAGTATGTCATACTTATGGTCAGTAGAGCTCACCTTTATTCAGATCAACCTTCCTTTATTCTCAGTTAATTTCCCCAACCTTGTTGCTTTTGTGAGACATGTTGTTCGAATTTGTAATATATTATGTAATTCTATCTAGGCTATGTCTAAAGTATCCTCGACTACCTCCTCTTTCAAATCGAAGATTATAAGGTTGAAGGTATTTTTGTTACGCTCATGGTCTAATTCTATAAATTTTTTCATTTCATCTTTAATTGGTTTGATATCTAATTTACCTGCCACACTATTTAGGTTGAGGCAGCTATTAACTTTTTCTTCTAACTCTTTAATCATGTCCTTCATTTTAAGACTCTCTAAAGTATCAGCATCTCCTTTCTGGGATGTTTGGTTCGTATCTTGGTTTTGTTTTTCTATAACCTATAACCTAGTCTCCATTACCTCCATTTTATTCTCCAATAGTTCTATTTTATTTTTTATTTGTTTTTGGATCTTGTCTTCAAGAGATGTGAATTTATTTTCCAGCATGGCTTCTAACTCTATTTATAGCTTGACTTCTCTTTCTTCTCTACGTTTCTCTAAAGACTCTATATACTCATAAAGGCTTTGTAGAGTAATTTTGCTAGGTCTACCTTTGGTAATGTTTGGTAGCTGTGGTGAATTATTCATACTTGAAAATATATAAGCAGATATGTATTAGAGAAAGATAAGGAATGTGTGCACCTGATATCAACAACCGCAAGGAAAATATCCATTGCACCATAGAGAAAACCATCGGAGTTTGTATTTAAATGCGAAGTATGTTCAAATGTGAACCACCGAAGACATAAGAACCATCGCACTACAAGGATATGTTGAAGATCGAAGTTGCAAATGTATGGACACAAGAAAATTATCAAATTGCAAGGTTACGAAAGATAAAAGAACCACTGCACCATAGCGAAATCCACCGGAGTTTGTATTTAAGGAACAATGAAAAATCATTAAAGGATTCCCCACATGCAATTTTGGCTTTACGCCTCTTAGATCTGTCTGTTCCGGGTAGACAAATGTTTTAGCTTTAGATCTATTTGTTCGTAGACAAATGTTTTAACTAGGTAGTAGGATGTTTGTCATCGTTTTATATTACCCGGATGCTAGATCTAGGCTTTGTGACCATGAATCTGTGAATATCATTGTTTTTCCTCACTGGATCTGGCGGATTTGTGTTGGTTTTCCATTGCAATCTATACCTAGAGCGTTTCGGTAGGTCGAATCTATTGTTTGAGAATACGTGCAATTCTTTGGAACTCAGTCAAAAGGTGATCCCTCGAAAGAAGTTGCGCAACATCACGGGAAAGCATCACATGTTTAGACCACTGCAAGGAAAACATCTAGTGCACCACAGGGAAAACCACCGTGGTTTGTATTTAGATGCGAAGTCTGATCACTTGTTCAAATAATAGAACAATCATCTCTTTTCACCGCCTCACTACTGATCTCAGACGACCCAACTATTCACTACCAACCTTCGCTGAGGAAAATCTCGCAACCCAACTAAGGGTTCAGCCGATTGAGGTCTTGTTAGAACCCGACAGTGCGACCAAGCCCACATCTCTCATCCAATCAATCACATTTCATCGGGTGAAAGAAAGGTCGATCAGGTTCGAGGCTGCCTGGCGTTCGATGAACCTCTAACCATTGATCTCTAGTTCACCTAGGTTGTCGGATCCCTGGTTCATTGCACACCTTCGCGAAGGACAATCGTGTGACCCAATCATTTGAAAGACCAATAAATGAAAAAAGGCAGTGGCTAGTCAATGGTTCAAGCAGAGAACCTTTGATCTACAATTCTGCTCTTGCAAAAACGTGACCAAATGGTGGCCCTCAGTAGGCACAACTGCTTCTTGGACTCATGGTGGCAGAAAGACCCCTTCAACAAAGGGTGTGGGCGGTGGCGGAAAGTATATATTTTAATTTGATTTTTAAAAATATTAATAATAACTAAGCCCACATTTACCATTCATTACTGTCAACGTAAAAGCACAAAATTTGATTTTATAATCAACCAAATTTTGAGAGGTTGAAGATAGTTTCAATTTTATTTTATTAAGACCCGGAACGAGTTATTAAAACAAGAGAGCCAGTGTCGTAGCAGTAGTCCTTGTTGAGGTTGAGAACCTGGGGCCGCTTGTTTTGCTTTTTTTACACAATGACTTTGGCAGCAATGCTTGGGCTCTGCACATAAGGAAAATTAACTTTCTTTATTTACAGACTCTAAAACTATCCTGAAGAAATGATTCATAGTTTTTCTTGTGTTCCATTTTCCAGCAGATTGTTCATATCATTTAGAAGCTAGTGTCAACTCTACTTTATAGCTTGAAGCAACGTGAGTACTGAAAACAAATTAGCTTGAATGATCCAGACTTAAACAGGAACACAACAAATTACAGAGATAACCATAAACACAGAGATGCAGCGGAAATAATACTTCATTTCATTAATGTAAAATACTGAAATATTCTTACAAACAGTAATGGAAATAAACAGCTAAAGCGATGGTAGCTTATCTCTGAGAAGAGATGTTGTGGTTACATGCCTCTAAATTGTGTTACAATGAGGCTTGAAGGCCTATTTATTGTTGAGAAACAATGGAAAACCCATAACATTCCAAAACCTAACCCTAGAAGATGAAACGCCAAACTGTGGGCCCCGTTTCGGTAAATTGGTACATCAATTTCCCGAGGTGGCAACTTTGGCATACGATCTCTGTTTGACGCGTACAATAGCTCGTTAGAAAGATCTATCCGAGCACTACCACTTTGGGAAGGGCAACATGGATACGTGGACTAATGTTGTCCCTAGATTTCCCAAAAACACATCGTTTAGGGCCTCAAAACGGCTCTGGAAGTTCAGGACCCGAAAAACGGCTAAAAATAGTAAACTTTGCTACAATTTAAGAAACTGAAAAAACTGAAAGAAACAGTTGTGGGGGTCTAAATGGGCTAGGTGGGTGGCCACTAACATCGACCTGGATCATTCCTTCCCCCTTAGGAAGCAATGGTCCCCATTGCGTTGAGTTCCTCCCTGAGATGAGGAAGCTTCTGCTGAGCTGGGTCTCTGGTGAGCTGTTCTGCAATCTCTGATGTGTCCAGAAATGGTGGGAAGCATGGTCGATGATGGTCCACATTGAACACTCAGTACAAGTGAAGGAATGGAGGAATGTTGTGCTTCAAAGCATTGTTGCCCGTAGCCTTGGTACTGGTGTAAGGACCATGTCAGAGTGGTCTAAGTTTCTTGTGGCCTCTTGTAAGGCGTTCTTTCTGCAGATGTAACCAAACTTTATTGCCCACCTAAAGCTTGTATGGTACCCTTGTGGGTGAGGAGAAGTTGTTCCTGTGTTCTGTCATGACCGTATTCCTTTTTTGTTGTTGCTGCGTGGATGAACCCTTTACAGGGGTCATGGATGTAGCAATGATCTTCCCCTTACTTTGGGAGTGAACGAGATAGAAAATAAATTTCCTAGTCTGTGAGATGAGCTTGTTGCCTTTCTTGGCAGTGATCAAAGAGGTGGCAGTAGGTGGGGCTACCTCCGGTATCCTGGTATAATGAATTAACCAAAGAAATAATGACAACACGAGGCCTTGACTCATACACAGCATGTCGCCTCCACAAGTATGGTTGGCCTAATAGTACATCACAAACATCCAGAGGTGTAACATCACACAATACCTCATCTGTGAAGGGCTTGATGCTGTAGGGAAGGCAACATTGTTGGCAAACTTTGAGATCCCGTCCTTCATGAAGCCACCCAATATTGTATGGTTGTGAGTGTGGTGTAGTCGGTAGGCCCAACCACTTCATGACCTCTGCTGAAATGAGGTTCTTTTGGCTGCCACTGTCGACAATGAATTGCAGCGGTGAACCCTTCATCCACATCTGTGAGTGGAAAAGACGTTCCCCCTCCTCTGGCTCTTCGGGCTCATCTTTCTGGATCTTGGCAGTGGCAACAGTGGCACTAGGATCCGCATCAATGATCTGCTTTCCTTTGCCATTCCGCTTGTCGGGTTCTGGCTCAAGGTCGGAACATGTATCTGATTCGGAAGCCTTCAACTCGGCCACCAATGACTGCTTGGTCCGACACTCACTTGTGTTGTGAGTGGGACTCTTATGGAAATCACACCACTTTCATGTGTCCTTCTTCGGTTTCATGGTGTTGTTCTTTTCTTGTGGCTTTGACGGGTTGTCTTGGGTCACCCCGCCTTGGCTTTGTCCTTTGGGCTTCGGATTTGCAGATCCAAAGTCTCGCTTCTTCCGTTTGAACTTTTGCTCGATTTTGATAGCATATCGGTATGCTGTGCCGAGTGAGGAGATGTTCAAGAACTCCATCTCTTCCTGGATGTATCTGTGTAGGCAGCCACGGTATTTGAGTACCAGATGCAGTTGAGAATCTTTGATACCCAACTATGTGCGAAGGGTATGAAAAATGTTTGTGAACTCTGGCACATCTTGGTCTCTTCCCTGCTGCAGCGTGGTCCATCTGATGTATTTGTCCTCATAGCTTTTGACAGGGTAATACTGCTCCTTGATGGCATCTCGGAATGAATCCCAAGTGGATGCGGCTGAAAATAGTGAGTCTGTGCTTTCATCCTTCTGCTCGTAGTAGGTTTTCCACCAGTCCTTGACGTGGGGGGCTGCTTTGAGAAGAGCGAAAACAATCTTTTCCCGATTCGAAAATTCATGAACAGAAAAATATCCTTGTAGCAGATTTAACCATTTATCTACGGCATCTGCATCTATTTGACCCTCGAAGATGGGGATTTCAAAATTAAATTGTACCTTAAAGGTTGTGGCGTTTCCAGAGTAGCTGTTGGAAGTCGATGCGTCACCTCTAAGTAGCCGCTGAAGGATCTGCGCAAAAATGTCCATCATCGCATTCCATTGTCGCTCGAGGGCTTCTTCGAGCAAGATTTTGATAGGGTCTCATGCCCCCTCGTCTTTCTTCTCATTCGCCATGGGAGGCCGTCGGGATTTGCGAGGCTGGTCTTGCAAAGGTTCGACCAGTTCAAACCCTAACTCCTTATATCCCGTCCTCGTTGGGGACATGCAAAGAAAAACAGAGAAAAAGCAGACCGCTCTGATACCACTGATCCAAATTTAAACAGGAACACAATAAAATATAGAGATAACCATATACACAGAGATGCAGCGGAAATAATTTTTCATTTCATTAATGGAAAGTACCGAAATATGCTTACAACCAGAAATGGAAATAAACCAGCTAGGGCGATGGTAGCTTATCTCTGAGAAGAGATGTGGTCGCTACATGCCTTTGAACTATTCCAAATTGTGTTACAATGAGGCTCGAAGGCCTATTTATTGTTGAGAAACAATGGAAAACCCTTCACATTCAAAAGCCTACCACTAGAAGATGAAACGCCAAATTGTGGGCCCCGTTTTGGGTAAATTGGTACATCAATTTTCCGGGGTCGTAACTTTGGCATGCGATCTCCGTTTGACGTGTATGATAGCTCGTTAGAAATATCTATCCGAGAACTACCACTTTGGGAAGGGCAAGATGGGTCCATGCATCCATGTTGCCCCCATATTTCCCAAAAAACGTCGTATAGGGCCTCAAAACAGCTTTGGAAGTTCAGGACCTGAAAAAACTGCCAAAAATAGTAAATTGTGCTACAATTACGGAAACTGAAAAATCGAAAGAGACATTTGCGGGGGTCCAAATGGGATAGGTGGGTGGCCATCAACATCCACCTAGATCATTCCTCCCCCCTTAGGAAGAAATGGTCCCCATTACGTTGAGTTCCTCCCTGAGATGAGGAAGCTTTTGCTGAGCTCGGTCGCTGGTGAGTTGTTCTGCAATCTCTGATGTGTCCAGAAATGGTGGGAAGCATGGTCGACGACAGTCCACATTGAACACTCGGTGCAAGCAAAGGAATGGAGAAATGTTGTGCTTGAAAGAATTGTTGCTTGTAGCCTTGGTATTGGTGTAAGGACCATGTTGGAGTGGTCGGAGCTTCTGATGGGCTCTTGTAAGGTGTTCTTTCTGCAGATGCAACCAGACTTTGTTGCCCACCTGAAGCTTGTGTGGTACCCCTGTGGGTGAGGAGAAGTTGTTCCTGTGTTTTGTCATGACCGTATTCCTTTGCTGCTGCTGCTCCATAGAGGAACCCTCCGTCGGGGTCATGGATGTAGCAACAATCTTCCCCTTACTTTGGGAGTGAACCAGGCAGAAAATAAATTTCCTAATCTGTGATATGAGCTTGCTGCCTTTCTTAGTAGTGATGAAAGAGGTGGCAGTAGGTGGGACTACCTCTGGTATCCTGTATAATGAATTATCCAAAGAAATAATGACATCACGAGGCCTTGACTCATACACATCATGTCGCCTCCACAAGTATGGCTGGCCTAATAACACATCGCAAACATCCATAGGTGTAACATCACACAATACCTCATCTGTGAATGGTTTGACGCTGTAGGGAAGGCGACACTGCTGGAGAAATTTGAGATCTTGTCCTTCATGAAGCCACCCGATACTGTACGGCTGCGGGTGTGGTGTAGTCCGTAGGCCCAACTCCCTCATGACCTCTGCTGAAATAAGATTCTTTTGCTGCCACTGTCGACAATGAATTGCAGCGGCGAACCCTTCACCCACATCTGTGAGTGGAAAAGACGTTCCCCCTCCTTTGGCTCTTCAGGCTCATCTTTCTGGATCTTGGTAGTGGCAATAGTGGCACTAGGATCTGCATCAATGATCTACTTTTCTTTGCCATTCCCCTTGTCGGGTTTTGGCTCAGGGTCGAAACATGTATTTGATTCGGAAGCCTTCAACTCGGCCACCAATGACTGCTTGGTCCGACACTCACTTGTGTTGTGAGTGGGACTCTTGTGGAACTCACACCACGTTCCTGTGTCCTTCTTCGGTTTTGTGGTGTTGTTATTTTCTTGTGGCTTCGACGAGTTGTCTTGGGTCACCCCACCTTGGCTTTGTCCTTTGGGCTTCAAATTTGCAGATCCAAATTCTCGCTTCTTCTGTTTGAACTTTTGCTCGATTTTGACAGCATATTGGTATGCTGTGTCGAGTGAGGAGATGTTCAAGAACTCAATCTCTTCCTGGATGTATCTATGTAGGTAAGCACGGTATTTGAGTACCAGATGCAGTTCAGAATCTTTGATACCAAACTGTGTGCGAAGGGTATGAAAAATGTTTGTGAACTCTGGCACATCTTGGTCTCGTCCCTGCCGCAGCGTGGTCCATCTGATGTATTTGTCCTCATAGCTTTTGACAAGGTAATACTGCTCCTTGATGGCATCTCGGAATGAATCCCAAGTGGGTGCGATTGAAAATAGTGAGCCTGTGCTTTCATCCTTCTGCTCGCAGTAGGTTTCCCACCAGTCCTTGACGTGGGGGGCTGTTTTGAGAAGAGCGAAAACAATCTTTTCCCGATTCGAAAATTCATGAACAGAAAAATATCCTTCTAGCAGATTTAACCATTTATCTACGGCATCTGCAATTATTTGACCCTCGGAGATGGGGATTTCAAAATTAACTTGTACCTTAAAGGGTGTGGCGTTTCAAGAGTAGCTTTTGGAAGCCGATGCGTCACCTCTAAGTAGCCGCTGAAGGATCTGCGCAAAACTGTCCATCATCGCGTTCCGTTGTCGCTCGAGGGCTTATTCGAGCAAGATTTTGATAGGGTCTCCTGCTCCCTCGTCTTTCTTCTCATTCGCCATGGGAGGCCGTCGGGATTTGCGAGGCTAGTATTGCAAAGGTTCGACCAGTTCAAGCCCTAACTCCTTATATCCCGACCTCGTTGGGGACATGCAAAGAAAAACAGAGAAAAAGCAGACCGCTCTGATACCACTGATCCGGATTTAAACAGGAACAAAATAAAATAAAGAGATAACCATATACACAGAGATGCAGCAGAAATAATGTTTCATTTCATTAAAGGAAAATATCGAAATATGCTTACAACCAGAAATGAAAATAAACCAGCTAGGGCAATGGTAGCTTATATCTGAGAAGAGATGTGGTCGCTACATGCCTCTGAACTGTTTCGAACTGTGTTACAATGAGGCTCGAAGGCCTATTTATTGTTGAGAAACAATGGAAAACCCTTCACATTCAAAATCCTACCCGTAGAAGATGAAACGCCAAATTGTGGGCCCCGTTTTGGGTAAATTGGTACATCAATTTCCCGGGGTCGTAACTTTGGCATGCGATCTCCGTTTGACACGTATGATAGCTCGTTAGAAAGATTTATCTGAGAACTACCACTTTGGGAAGGGCAACATTGGTCCATGGATCAATGTTGCCCCATGATTTCCCAAAAAACGTCATTTAGGGCCCCAAAACGCCTTTGGAAGTTCAGGACCCAAAAAAACTGCTAAAAATAGTAAATTGTGCTACAATTATGGAAACTGAAAAACTGAAAGAGACATTTGCGGGGGTCCAAATGGGATAGGTGGGTGGCCACCAACATCCACTTGGATGATTCCTCCCCCCTTAGGAAGCAATGGTCCCCATTGCGTTGAGTTCCTCCTTGAGATGAGGAAGCTTCTGCTGAGCTGGGTCGCTGGTGAGCTGTTCTGCAATCTCTGATGTGTCCAGAAATGGTGGGAAGCATGGTCGACGACAGTCCACATTGAACACTCGGTGCAAGCAAAGGAATGGAGAAATGTTGTGCTTGAAAGCATTGTTGCTTGTAGCCTTGGTACTGGTGTAACGACCATGTTGGAGTGGTCGGAGCTTCTCATGGGCTCTTGTAAGGTGTTCTTTCTGCAGATGCAACCAGAATTTTTTGCCCACCTGAAGCTTGTGTGGTACCCCTGTGGGAGAGGAGAAGTTGTTCTTGTGTTTTTTCATGACCGTATTCCTTTGCTGCTGCTGCTGCATAGAGGAACCCTACGTGGGGGTCATGGATGTAGCAACAATCTTCCCTTTACTTTGGGAGTGAACCAGACAGAAATAAATTTCGTAGTTTGTGATATGAGCTTGCTGCCTTTCTTAGTAGTGATCAAAGAGGTGGCAGTAGGTGGGACTACCTCTGGTATCCTGTATAATGAATTATCCAAAGAAATAATCACAGCACGAGGCCTTGACTCATACACAGCATGTTGCTTCCACAAGTATGGCTGGCCTAATAACACATCGCAAACATCCAGAGGTGTAACATCACACAATACCTCGTCTGTGAATGGTTTGATGCTGTAGGGAAGGCGGCACTGCTGGCGAACTTTGAGATTTCGTCCTTCATGATGCCACCCAATACTGTACCGCTGCGGGTGTGGTGTAGTCGGTAGGCCCAACCGCTTCACGACCTCTGCTGAGATAAGGTTTTTTTGGCTGCCACTGTCGACAATGAATTGGAGCGGCGAACCCTTCACCCACATCTGTGAGTGGAAAAGACGTTCCCCCTCCTCTGGCTCTTTGGGCTCATCTTTCTGGATCTTGGCAGTGGCAACAGTGGCACTAGGATCTGCATCAATGATCTGCTTTCCTTTGCCATTCCCCTTGTCGGGTTCTGGCTCAGGGTCGGAACATGTATCTGATTCGAAAGCCTTTACCTCGGCCACTAATGACTGATTGGTCCGACACTCACTTGTGTTGTGAGTGGGACTCTTGTGGAACTCACACCACTTTCCTGTGTTCTTCTTCGGTTTCGTGGTGTTGTTCTTTTCTTGTGGCTTCGACGGGTTGTCTTGGGTCACCCCGCCTTGGCTTTGTCCTTTGGGCTTCGGATTTGCAGATCCAAAGTCTCGCTTCTTCTATTTGAACTTTTGCTCGATTTTGACAGCATATCGGTATGCTATGCCGAGTGAGGAGATGTTCAAGAACTCCATCTCTCCCTGGATGTATCTGTGTAGGCAGCCACGGTATTTGAGTATTAGATGCAGTTTAGGATCTTTGATACCCAACTGTGTGCGAACGGTATGAAAAATGTTTGTGAACTCTGGCACATCTTGGTCTCGTCCCTACCGTAGTGTGGTCCATCTGATGTATTTGTCCTCATAGCTTTTGACAGGGTAATACTTCTCCTTGATGGCATCTCAGAATGAATCCCAAGTGGGTGCAGTTGAAAATAGTGAGCCTGTGCTTTCATCCTTCTGCTCGCAATAGGTTTCCCACCAGTCCTTGACGTGGGGGGCTGCTTTGAGAAGAGCGAAAACAATCTTTTCCCGATTCGAAAATTCATGAACAGAAAAATATCATTCTAGCAGATTTAACCATTTATCTATGACATCTGCATCTATTTGACCCTCGAAGATGGGGATTTCAAAATTAACTTGTACCTTAAAGGGTGTGGCGTTTCCAGAGTAGCTGTTGGAAGTCGATGTGTCACCTCTAAGTAGCCGCTGAAGGATTTGCGCAAAACTGTCCATCATCGTGTTCCGTTGTCGCTCGAGGGCTTCTTCGAGCAAGATTTTCATAGGGTCTCCTGCCTCCTCATCTTTCTTCTCATTCGCCATGGGAGGCCGTCGAGATTTTCGAGGCTAGTCTTGCAAAGGTTCGACTAGTTCAAGCCCTAACTCCTTATATCCCGACCTCGTTGGGGACATGCAAAGAAAAACAGAGAAAAAGCAGACCACTCTGATACCACTGATCCAGATTTAAACAGGAACAAAATAAAATACAGATATAACCATATACAGAGAGATGCAGCGGAAATAATGTTTCATTTCATTAATGGAAAATACCGAAATATGCTTACAACCAGAAATGGAAATAAACCAGCTAGGGCGATGGTAGCTTATCTCTGAGAAGAGATGTGGTCGCTACATGCCTCTAAACTGTTCCAAACTATGTTACAATGAGGCTCGAAGGCCTATTTATTGTTGAGAAACAATGGAAAACCCTTCACATTCAAAAACCTACCCCTATTAGATGAAACACCAAATTGTGGGCCCCGTTTTTGTTAAATTGGTACATCAATTTCCTGGGGTTGTAACTTTGGCATGCGATCTCCGTTTGATGCGTATGATAGCTCGTTAGAAAGATCTATCCGAGAACTACCACTTTGGGAAGGGCAACTTCGGTCCATGGATTCATGTTGCCCCCAGATTTCCCAAAAACTGTCGTTTAGGGCCTCAAAACGGCTTTGGAAGTTCAGGACCCGAAAAAACAACTAAAAATAGTAAATTGTGCTACAATTACGGAAACTGAAAAACTGAAAGAGACATTTGCGGGGGTCCAAATGGGATAGGTGGGTGGCCAACAACATCCACCTGGATCATTCCTCCCCCCTTAGGAAGCAATGATCCCCATTGCGTTGAGTTCCTCCCTGAGATGAGGAAGCTTCTGCTGAGCTGGGTCACTGGTGAGCTGTTCTGCAATCTCTGATGTGTCCAGAAATGGTGGGAAGCATGGTCGACGGTAGTCCACATTGAACACTCGGTGCAAGCAAAGGAATGGAGAAATGTTGTGCTTGAAAGCATTGTTGCTTGTAGCCTTGGTACTGGTGTAAGGACCATGTTGGAGTGGTCGGAGCTTCTGATGGGCTCTTGTAAGGTGTTCTTCTTGCAGATGCAACCAGACTTTGTTGCCCACCTGAAGCTTGTGTGGTACCCCTGTGGGTGAGGAGAAGTTGTTCCTGTGTTTTGTCATGACCGTATTCCTTTGCTGCTGCTGCTGTGTAGAGGAACCCTGCGTGGGGGTCATGGATGTAGCAACAATCTTCCCCTTACTTTGGGAGTGAACCAGACAGAAAATAAATTTCCTAGTCTATGATATGAGCTTGCTGCCTTTCATAGTAGTGATCAAAGAGGTGGCAGTAGGTGGGACTACCTCTGGTATCCTGTATAATGAATTATCCAAAGAAATAATGACAGCACGAGCCTTACTAATACACAGCATGTCGCTCCACAAGTATGGCTGGCCTAATACACATCCAAAACATCCAGAGGTTCTACACACAAAATACCTCGTCTGTGAATGGTTGATGCTGTAGGGAAAGCGGCATTGTGGCCAACTTTGAGACTCGTCTTGATGAAGCCACCCGATACTGTACGGTTGCGGGTGTGGGTGTAGTCGGTAGGCCCAACTCCTTCACGAGCTCTGTTGAAATAAGGTTCTTTTGGCTGCCACTGTCGACAATGAATTGCAGCGGCGAACCCTTCACCCACATCTGTGAGTGGAAAAGACGTTCCCCCTCCTCTGGCTCTTCAAGCTCATCTTTCTGGATCTTGGCAGTGGCAATAGTGGCACTAGGATCTGCATCAATGATCTGCTTTTCTTTGCCATTCCCCTTGTCGGGTTCTGGCTCAGGGTCGAAACATGTATTTGATTCGGAAGCCTTCAACTCGGCCACCAATGACTGCTTGGTTCGACACTCACTTGTGTTGTGAGTGGGACTCTTGTGGAACTCACACCACGTTCCTGTGTCCTTTTTCGGTTTTGTGGTGTTGTTATTTTCTTGTGGCTTCGACGGGTTGTCTTGGGTCACCCCGCCTTGGCTTTGTCCTTTGGGCTTCGGATTTGCATATCCAAATTCTCGCTTCTTCTGTTTGAACTTTTGCTCGATTTTGACAGCATATTGGTATGCTGTGCCGAGTGAGGAGATGTTCAAGAACTCCATGTCTTCCTGGATGTATCTGTTTAGGTAGCCACGGTATTTGAGTCCCAGATGCAGTTCAGAATCTTTGATACTCAACTGTGTGCGAAGGGTATGAAAAATGTTTGTGAACTCTGGCACATCTTGGTCTCGTCCCTGCCGTAGCGTGGTCCATCTGATGTATTTGTCCTCATAGCTTTTGACAGGGTAATACTGCTCCTTGATGGCATCTCGGAATGAATCCCAAGTGGGTGCGGTTGAAAATAGTGAGCTTGTGTTTTCATCCTTCTGCTCGCAGTAGGTTTCCCACCAGTCCTTGACGTGGGGGTTTGCTTTGAGAAGAGCGAAAACAATCTTTTCCCGATTCGAAAATTCATGAACAAAAAAATATCCTTCTAGCAGATTTAACTATTTATCTACGGCATCTGCATCTATTTGAACCTCAGAGATGGGGATTTCAAAATTAACTTGTACGTTAAAGGGTGTGGCATTTGAAGAGTATCTTTTGGAAGCCGATGCGTCACCTCTAAGTAGCCGCTGAAGGATCTGCGCAAAACTGTCCATCATCGCGTTCCGTTGTCGCTCGAGGGCTTCTTCGAGCAAGATTTTGATAGGGACTCCTGCCCCCTCGTCTTTCTTCTCATTCGCCATGGGAGGCCGTCGGGATTTGCGAGGCTAGTATTGCAAAGGTTCGACCAGTTCAAGCCCTAACTCCTTATATCCCGACCTCGTTGGGGACATGCAAAGAAAAACAGAGAAAAAGCAGTCCGCTCTGATACCACTGATCCGGATTTAAACATGAACACAATAAAATAAAGAGATAACCATATACACAGAGATGCAACGGAAATAATGTTTCATTTCATTAATGGAAAATACCGAAATATGCTTACAACCAGAAATGGAAATAAACCAGCTAGGGCGATGGTAGCTTATATCTGAGAAGAAATGTGGTCGCTAGATGCCTCTGAACTGTTCCAAACTATGTTACAATGAGGCTCGAAGGCCTATTTATTGTTGAGAAACAATGGAAAACCCTTCACATTCAAAAACCTACCCCTAGAAGATGAAACGCCAAATTGTGGGCCCCGTTTTGGGTAAATTGGTACATCAATTTCCCGGGGTCGTAACTTTGGCATGCGATCTCCATTTGACACGTATGATAGCTCGTTAGAAAGATCTATCTGAGAACTACCACTTTGGGAAGGGAAACATTGGTCCATGGATCCATGTTGCCCCCAGATTTCCCAAAAAACGTCATTTAGGGCCTCAAAACAGCTTTGGAAGTTCAGGACCCGAAAAAACTGCTAAAAATAGTAAATTGTGCTACAATTATGGAAACTGAAAAACTTAAAGAGACATTTGCGGGGGTCCAAATGGGATAGATGGGTGGCCACCAACATCCACCTGGATCATTCCTCCCCCCTTAGGAAGCAATGGTCCCCATTGCGTTGAGTTCCTCCTTGAGATGAGGAAGCTTTCTGCTGAGCTGGGTCGCTGGTGAGCTGTTCTGCAATCTCTGATGTGTCCAGAAATGGTGGGAAGCATGGTCGATGGCAGTCCACATTGAACACTCGGTGCAAGCAAAGGAATGGATAAATGTTGTGCTTGAAAGCATTGTTGCTTGTAGCCTTGGTACTGGTGTAAGGACCATGTTGGAGTGGTCGGAGCTTCTGATGGGCTCTTGTAAGGTGTTCTTTCTGCAGATGCAACCAGACTTTTTTGCCCACCTGAAGCTTGTGTGGTACCCCTATGGGTGAGGAGAAGTTGTTCCTGTGTTTTGTCATGACCGTATTCCTTTGTTGCTGTTGCTGCGTAGAGGAACCCTGCGTGGGGGTCATGGATGTAGCAAAAATCTTCCCTTTACTTTGGGAGTGAACTAGACAGAAATAAATTTTGTAGTCTGTGATATGAGCTTGCTGCCTTTCTTAGTAGTGATCAAAGAGGTGGCAGTAGGTGGGACTACCTCTGGTATCCTGTATAATGAATTATCCAAAGAAATAATGACAACACGAGGCCTTGACTCATACACAACATGTCGCCTCCACAAGTATGGCTGGCCTAATAACACATCGAAAACATCCAGAGGTGTAACATCACACAATACCTCGTCTGTGAATGGTTTGATGCTGTAGGGAAGGCGGCACTGCTGGAGAACTTTGAGATCTCGTCCTTCATGATGCCACCCGATACTGTACCGCTGCGGGTGTGGTGTAGTCGGTAGGCCCAACCGCTTCACGACCTCTGCTGAAATAAGGTTCTTTTGGTTGCCACTGTCGACAATGAATTGGAGCGGCGAACCCTTCACCCACATCTGTGAGTGGAAAAGACGTTCCCCCTCCTCTGGCTCTTCAGGCTCATCTTTCTGGATCTTGGCAGTGGCAACAGTGGCACTAGGATCCGCATCAATGATTTACTTTCCTTTGCCATTCCCCTTGTCGGGTTCTGGCTCAGGGTTAGAACATGTATCTGATTCGGAAGCCTTAACCTCGGCCACTAATGACTGCTTGGTCCGACACTCACTTGTGTTGTGAGTGGGACTCTTGTGGAACTCACACCACTTTGCTGTGTCCTTCTTCGGTTTCGTGGTGTTGTTCTTTTCTTGTGGCTTCGACGGGTTGTCTTGGGTCACCCCGCCTTGGCTTTGTCCTTTGGGCTTCAGATTTGCAGATCCAAAGTCTCGCTTCTTCTGTTTGGAAAACTTTTGCCTCGATTTTGAATAGCAATAATCGGAATGCTGTGCGAGTGAGGAGATGTTAAGAAATCCCATCTCTTCCTGGATGTATCTGCGTAGGAAGCCACGGTATTCGAGTGCAGATGCAGTTCAGAATCTTTGATACCCAAACTGTGTGCGAAGGGTAATGAAAAAATGTTGGAACTCTGGCACATCTTGGTCCCTCGTCCTACCGTATGTGGATCCATCTGAATGTATTTGTCCCTCATATTTTTGACAGGGTAATACTGCTCCTTGATGGCATCTCGGAATGAATCCCAAGTGGGTGCAGTTGAAAATAGTGAGCCTGTGCTTTCATCCTTCTGCTCGCAGTAGGTTTCCCACCAGTCCTTGACGTGGGAGGCTGCTTTGATAGCATATCGGTACGCTGTGCCGAGTGAGGAGATGTTCAAGAACTCCATCTCTTCCTGGATGTATCTGCGTAGGAAGCCACGGTATTTGAGTGCCAGATGCAGTTCAGAATCTTTGATACCCAACTGTGTGCGAAGGGTATGAAAAATGTTTGTGAACTCTGGCACATCTTGGTCTCGTCCCTACCGCAGTGTGGTCCATCTGATGTGTTTGTCCTCATAGCTTTTGACAGGGTAATACTTCTCCTTGATGGCATCTCGGAATGAATCCCAAGTGGGTGCAGTTGAAAATACTGAGCCTGTGCTTTCATCCTCCTGCTCGCAGTAGGTATCCAACCAGTCCTTGACGTGGGGTCTGCTTTGAGAAGAGTGAAAACAATCTTTTCCCGATTCAAAAATTCATGAACAGAAAAATATCATTCTAGCAGATTTAACCATTTATCTATGACATCTGCATCTATTTGACCCTCGAAGATGGGGATTTCCAAATTAACTTGTACCTTAAAGGGTGTGGCGTTTCCAGAGTAGCTGTTGGAAGGCGATGCCTCACCTCTAAGTAGCCGCTGAAGGATCTGTGCAAAACTGTCCATCATCGCGTTCCGTTGTCGCTCGAGGTCTTCTTCGAGCAAGATTTTCATAGGGTCTCCTGCGCCATCGTCTTTCTTCTGATTCACCATGGGAGGCCGTCGGGATTTGCGAGGCTGGTCTTGCAAAGGTTCGACCAGTTCAAGCCCTAACTCCTTATATCCCGACCTCTTTGGGGACATGCAAAGAAAAATAGAGAAAAAGCAGACCGCTCTGATACCACTGATCCAGATTTAAACAGGAACAAAATAAAATACAGAGATAACCATATACAGAGAGATGCAGCGGAAATAATGTTTCATTTCATTAATGGAAAATACCGAAATATGCTTACAACCAGAAATGGAAATAAACCAGCTAGGGCGATGGTAGCTTATCTCTGAGAAGAAATGTGGTCGCTACATGCCTCTGAACTGTTCTGAACTGTGTTACAATGAGGCTCGAAGGCCTATTTATTGTTGAGAAACAATGGAAAACCCTTCACATTCAAAAACCTACCCCTAGGGGATGAAACACCAAATTGTGGGCCCCGTTTTGGGTAAATTGATACATCAATTTCCCGGGGTCGTAACTTTGGCATGCGATCTCCGTTTGACGCGTATGATAGCTCGTTAGAAAGATCTATCCGAGAACTACCACTTTGGGAAGGGAAACTTCAGTCCATGGATTCATGTTGCCCCCGGATTTCCCAAAAACTGTCGTTTAGGGCCTCAAAATGGCTTTGGAAGTTCAGGACCCGAAAAAACAACTAAAAATAGTAAATTGTGCTACAATTACGGAAACTGAAAAAACTGAAAGAGACATTTGCGGGGGTCCAAATGGGATAGGTGGGTGGCCAACAACATCCACCTGGATGATTCCTCCCCCCTTAGGAAGCAATGGTCCCCATTGCGTTGAGTTCCTCCCTGAGATGAGGAAGCTTCTGCTGAGTTGGGTCGCTAGTGAGCTGTTCTGCAATCTCTGAGGTGTCCAGAAATGGTGGGAATCATGGTCGATGGCAGTCCACATTGAACACTCGGTGCAAGCAAAGGAATGGAGAAATGTTGTGTTTGAAAGCATTGTTGCTTGTAGCCTTAGTACTGGTGTAAGGACCATGTTGGAGTGGTTGGAGCTTCTGATGGGCTCTTGTAAGGTGTTCTTTCTGCAGATGCAACCAGACTTTGTTTCCCACTTGAAGCTTGTGTGGTACCCCTGTGGGTGAGGAGAAGTTGTTCCTGTGTTTTGTCATGACCGTATTCCTTTGCTGCTGCTGCTGCGTAGAGGAACCCTGCGTGGGGGTCATGGATGTAGCAATAATCTTCCCCTTACTTTGGGAGTGAACCAGACAGAAAATAAATTTCCTAGTCTATGATATGAGCTTGCTGCCTTTCTTAGTAGTGATCAAAGAGGTGGCAGTAGGTGGGACTACCTCTGGTATCCTGTATAATGAATTATCCAAAGAAATAATGACAGCACGAGGCCTTGACTCATACACAGCATGTCGCCTCCACAAGTATGGCTGGCCTAATAACACATCGCAAACATCCAGAGGTGTAACATCACACAATACCTCGTCTATGAATGGTTTGATGCTGTAGGGAAGGCGGCACTGCTGGCTAACTTTGAGATCTCGTCCTTCATGAAGCCACCCGATACTGTACGGCTGCAGGTGTGGTGTAGTCGGTAGGCCCAACCGTTTCACGACCTCTGCTGAAATAAGGTTCTTTTGGTTGCCACTGTCGACAATGAATTGCAGCGGCGAACCCTTCACCCACATTTGTGAGTGGAAAAGACGTTCCCCCTCCTCTGGCTCTTCGGGCTCATCTTTCTGGATCTTGGCAGTGGCAACAGTGGGACTAGGATCTGCATCAATGATCTGCTTTTCTTTGCCATTCCCCTTGTCGGGTTCTGGCTTAGGGTCGAAACATGTATCTGATTCAGAATCCTTCAACTCGGCCACCAATGGCTGCTTGGTCCGACACTCACTTGTGTTGTGAGTGGGACTCTTTTGGAACTCACACCACTTTCCTGTGTCCTTCTTCGGTTTTGTGGTGTTGTTCTTTTCTTGTGGCTTCCACAGGTTGTCTTGGGTCACCCCGCCTTGGCTTTGTCCTTTGGGCTTCGGATTTGCAGATCCAAATTCTCGCTTCTTCTGTTTGAACTTTTGCTCGATTTTGACATCATATCGGTATGCTGTGCCGAGTGAGGAGATGTTCAAGAACTCCATCTCTTCCTGGATGTATCTGTGCAGGAAGCCGCGGTATTTGAGCACCAGATGCAGCTCAGAATCTTTGATACCCAACTGTGTGCGAAGGGTATGAAAAAATTTTGTGAACTCTGGCGCATCTTGGTCTCGTCCCTGCCGCAGTGTGGTCCATTTGATGTATTTGTCCTCATAGCTTTTTATAGGGTAGTATTGCTCCTTGATGGCATCTCGGAATGAATCCCAAGTGGGTGCGGTTGAAAATAGTGAGCCTGTGCTTTCATCCTTCTACTCGCAGTAGGTTTCCCACCAGTCCTTGACGTGGGGGGCTGCTTTGAGAAGAGTGAAAACAATCTTTTCCCGATTCGAAAATTCATGAACAGAAAAATATCCTTCTAGTAGATTTAACCATTTATCTACGACATCTGCATCTATTTGACCCTCGAAGATGGGGATTTCAAAATTAACTTGTACCTTAAAGGGTGTGGCATTTCAAGAGTAGCTTTTGGAAGCCGATGCGTCACCTCTAAGTAGCCGCTGAAGGATCTGCGCAAAACTGTCCATCATCGCGTTCTGTTGTCGCTCGAGGATTTCTTCGACCAAGATTTTGATAGGGTCTCCTGCCCCCTCGTATTTCTTCTCATTCGCCATGGGAGGCCGTCAGGATTTGCGAGGCTGGTCTTGCAAAGGTTCGACCAGTTCAAGCCCTAACTCCTTATATCCCGACCTCGTTGGGGACATGTAAAGAAAAACCGAGAAAAAACAGACCGCTCAGATACCACTGATCCGGATTTAAACAGGAACACAATAAAATAAAGAGATAACCATATACACAGAGATGCAGTGGAAATAATGTTTCATTTCATTAATGGAAAATACCGAAATATGCTTACAACCAGAAATGGAAATAAACCAGCTAGGGCGATTGTAGCTTATATCTGAGAAGAGATGTGGTCGCTACATGCCTCTGAACTGTTCCAAAATGTGTTACAATGAGGCTCGAAGGCCTATTTATTGTTGAGAAACAATGGAAAACCCTTCACATTCAAAAACCTACCCATAGAAGATTAAACGCCAAATTGTGGGCCCCGTTTTGGGTAAATTGGTACATCAATTTCCCGGGGTTGTAACTTTGGCATGCTATCTCCGTTTGATGCGTATGATAACTCGTTAGAAAGATATATCCGAGAAATACTACTTTGGGAAGGGAAACATTGGTCGAGGGATCCATGTTGCCCCTAGATTTCCCAAAAAACGTTATTTAGGGCCTCAAAACGGCTTTGGAAGTTCAGGACCCGAAAAAACTGCTAAAAATAGTAAATTGTGCTACAATTACGGAAACTGAAAAACTGAAAGAGACATTTGCGGGGGTCCAAATGGGATAGGTGGGTGGGCACCAACATCCACCTGGATCATTCCTCCCCCCTTAGGAAGCAATGGTCCCCATTGCATTGAGTTCCTCCCTGAGATGAGGAAGCTTCTGCTGAGCTGGGTCGCTGGTGAGCTGTTCTGCAATCTCTGATGTGTCCAGAAATGGTGGGAAGCATGGTCGACGACAGTCCACATTGAACACTCGGTGCAAGCAAAGGAATGGATAAATGTTGTGCTTGAAAGCATTGTTGCTTGTAGCCTTTGGTACTGGTGTAAGGACCATGTTGGAGTGGTCGGAGCTTCTGATGGGCTCTTGTAAGGTGTTCTTTCTGCAGATGCAACCAGACTTTATTGCCCACCTGAAGCTTGTGTGGTACACTTCTGGGTGAGGAGAAGTTGTTCCTGTGTTTTGTCATGACCGTATTCCTTTGCTGCTGCTGTTGCGTAGAGGAACCCTGCGTGGGGGTCATGGATGTAGCAACAATCTTCCCCTTACTTTGGGAGTGAACCAGACAGAAATAAATTTTGTAGTCTTTGATATGAGCTTGCTGCCTTTCTTAGTAGTGATAAAAGAGGTGGCAGTAGGTGGGACTACCTTTGGTATCCTGTATAATGAATTATCCAAAGAAATAATGACAGCACGAGGCCTTGACTCATACACAACATGTCGCCTCCACAAGTATGGCTAGCCTAATAACACATCGCAAACATCCAGAGGTGTAACATCACACAATACCTCGTCTGTGAATGGTTTGATGCTGTAGGGAAGGCGGCACTGCTGGCGAACTTTGAGATCTCGTCCTTCATGAAGTCACCCGATACTGTAAGGCTGCGGGTGTGGTGTAATCAGTAGGCCCAACTGCTTCACGACCTCTGCTGAAATAAGGTTCTTTTGGCTGCCACTGTCGACAATGAATTGCAGCGACGAACCCTTGACCCACATCTGTGAGTGGAAAAGACATTCCCCCTCCTTTGGCTCTTCGGGCTCATCTTTCTGGATCTTGGCAGTGGCAACAGTGGGACTAGGATCCGCATCAATGATCTGCTTTCCTTTGCCATTCCCCTTGTCGGGTTCTGGCTCAGGGTCGAAACATGTATCTGATTCAGAAGCCTTCAACTCGGCCACCAATGACTACTTGGTCCGACACTCACTTGTGTTGTGAGTGGGACTCTTGTGGAACTCACACCACTTTCCTGTGTCCTTCTTCGGTTTCGTGGTGTTGTTCTTTTCTTGTGGCTTCCACAGGTTGTCTTGGGTCACCCCCCCTTGGCTTTGTCCTTTGGGCTTCGGATTTGCAGATCCAAAGTCTCGCTTCTTCTGTTTGAACTTTTGCTCGATTTTGACAACATATCGGTATGCTGTGCCGAGTGAGGAGATGTTCAAGAACTCCATCTCTTCCTGGATGTATCTCTGTAGGCAACCACGGTATTTGAGTACCAGATGCAATTCAGAATCTTTGATACCCAACTGTGTGCAAAGGGTATGAAAAATGTTTGGAAACTCTGGCACATCTTGGTCTCGTCCCTGCCGCAGCGTGGTCCATCTGATGTATTTGTCCTCATAGCTTTTGACAGGGTAATACTGCTCCTTGATGGCATCTCGGAATGAATCCCAAGTGGGTGCGGCTGAAAATAGTGAGCCTGTGCTTTCATCCTTCTGCTCGCAGTAGGTTTCCCACCAGTCCTTAACGTGGGGGGCTGCTTTGAGAAGAGCGAAAACAATCTTTTCCCGATTCGAAAATTCATGAACAGAAAATATCCTTCTAGTAGATTTAACCATTTATCTACGACATCTGCATCTATTTGACCCTCGAAGATGAGGATTTCAAAATTAACTTGTTCCTTAAAGGGTGTGGCATTTCCAGAGTAGCTGTTGGAAGCCAATGCGTCACCTCTAAGTAGTCGCTGAAGGATCCGCGCAAAAATGTCCATCATCGCGTCCCGTTGTCGCTCAAGGGCTTCTTCGAGCAAGATTTTGATAGGGTCTCCTGCCCCCTTGTCTTTCTTCTCATTCGCCATGGGAGGCCGTCGGGATTTGCGAGGCTGGTCTTGGAAAGGTTCGACCAGTTCAAGGCCTAACTCCTTATATCCCGACCTCGTTGGGGACATGCAAAGAAAAACAGAGAAAAAGCAGACCGCTCTGATACCACTGAACCAGATTTAAACAGGAACACAATAAAATACAGAGATAACCATATACACAGAGATGCATCAGAAATAATGTTTCATTTCATTAATGGAAAATACCGAAATATGCTTACAACCAGAAATGGAAATAAACCAGCTAGGGCGATAGTAGCTTATCTCTGAGAAGAGATGTGGTCGCTACATGCCTCTGAACTGTTCCGAACTGTGTTACAATGAGGCTCGAAGGCCTATTTATTATTGAGAAACAATGGAAAATCCTTCACATTCAAAAACCTACCCCTAGAAGATGAAACGCCAAATTGTGGGCCCCGTTTTGGGTAAATTGGTACATCAATTTCCCGGGGTCGTAACTTTGGCATGCGATCTCCGTTTGACGCGTATGATAGCTCGTTAGAAAGATCTATTCAAGAACTACCACTTTGGGAAGGGAAACATTAGTTCGTGGACCCATGTTTCCCCCAGATTTCCCAAAAAACGTCGTTTAGGGCCTCAAAACGGCTTTGGAAGTTCAGGACCCGAAAAAACTGCTAAAAATAGTAAATTGTGCTACAATTACGGAAACTGAAAAACTGAAAGAGACATTTGCGGGGGTCCAAATGGGATAGGTGGGTGGCCACCAACATCTACCTGGATCATGATCCCGCCATTGTTGTCCATGAAATCAAGACCTATCCGGACGCTAAACCCGTCTGGCAACGGTTGCGTCAGATTCACCCTCGAAAAGCGGCTGCGATTAAAGCAGAAGTCGAGAAACTGTTGAAAGTAGGTTTCATTTATCGAATCCCGTTAACGGATTGGGTATCGAATATTGTTCCGGTTAACAAGAAACAGGGAACAATAAGAATCTGTATCGACTATAGGGATATAAATCGAGCTTGTCAAAAGACAACTACCCAACGCCCTATATCGATCAAATAATTGATGATTGTGCCGGAAGTGAAATGTTTTCCTTTAGGAACGGTATTTCGGGTTATAATCAAATCAATATTCTACCTGCCGATCAACCAAAAACGGCATTCATTTGTCCATGGGGGACATTTGCTTATTGCAAGTTACCTTTTGGGCTTAAGAATGCCAGAGCCACTTTTCAACGGGCGATGTCTTATGCATTTCATGACATCAAGCACATTGTGCAGCCGTACCTCAATGATTTTCCTGCTCATTCCTTACATCGAGCTGATCACCTTGTCCACTTATGAGCAATCTTTATGAGGTGTAGGCATTATCGTATTCGGTTGAATCCGCACAAGTGTGTATTCTGTATAGAATCGGGTCGATTGCTGGGATTTGTTGTTTCAAAAACCGGCATTCGCGTCGATCCCTCGAAGGTCGAAGCTATCATCAAATTGCCTCCTCCTTCGAGTCTGCGCCAACTCCAAAGTTTGCAGGGGAAAGCAAAATTTTTACGCCGAGGTGACTAAGGGTTTTACCCGGTTGTTGAAACAGAACGCTCAATTCTCTTGGGATGAGATTGCTCAGCAATCTTTCGATGCACTCAAGCACGCGTTGACCCATGCACCGTTGCTGCATCCTCCCAACTACAACCAGGACTACTTCTTATACCTCGCAGCCTCGCATTCCACTATTGGAATGGTGTTAGTCCAGGAAGACGAATTCGGAACGGAACATGTGATATATTATCTTAGTCGGACCCTAAATCCAACTGAGTTAAAATACTCCCATGTGGAGAAATTGGCTTTGGCGGTTGTTCAAGCTGTCCAACGTTTCTATCACTACATTTTACTTCGTAAAACTACAGTTATTTCGGATTGCAACCCTATGATTTATATTTTGACTAAACAACTGCTAGGGGAAAGTACTCTAAATGGATTGTTATCCTGCAAGAGTTCGATTTGGAGTTCGAGAAATCCAAGTCTAAGAAATCCTTAGTTTTCGCGGAGTTAATGTGTGATTTCCCGCGTGCTGACACAGAGACTGTGGCAGAGGAGTCCATTGCGGACGAATATTTGTTTCTCATCAGCACTTTAGATCCATGGTATGGGGATATAATCGTCTATCTCTAGACCTAATCTTTTCGGCTTGAAATTTCAAAGTCGGAGCGAAGAAAAATTCGGTTCCAGTCCCAACGGTTCAAAATTATTGGAGATACTCTTTTTCGCCGTGGGGCGGACTAGGTTTTTTGACGTTGCTTAACTCACGAAGAGGCTGAGAGGGTTTTGAATGACTGTCACTCTAGAGCATGTGGCGGTCATGTGTCTGGGTATGCTACAGCCCAAAAGATATTGCACGCTGGCTACTTCTGGCCATCTTTATTCAAAGATTGTATTATTGCGGTCCGAAAATTCCACAACTGTCAGGTGTTTGATCGAAAGATGCACGCAGCACCTGCTCCTCTCCACCCTATAATTTCCGTTGGTCCTTTCGCCAAATGGGGTATCGATTTTATTACTCGTAACCCTCACTCGGCCAGGGGGCATGCGTATATCATCCTTGCGGTTGATTATTTTACTAAATGGGCCGAGGCGATGCCTACATTCGAGGCAGATGGCAAGAAAACATCAATTTTCGTATTCAATCACATTATTACTAGGTTTGGTGTCCCAAAAGAGATCATCACTGACCATGGGCGCCATTTTCGAAACGTCATGATGACCGAACTTACAGGCCAGCTTGGTTTGCGCCATGATAGCTCTACTCCTTATTATCCACAAGTCAACGGTCTGGTTGAGTCTATCAACAAAGTTCTGGTTATCATGATCCGACGAATCATTGGTATTCATCGATCGAATTGGCACAAAATGTTATTTTCAGCGCTATGGGCATACCGAACCTCAGTAAAAACATCAACAGGGTTCACTCCTTTCCAGCTAGTTTATGGCTTGGAAGCTATGTTTCCCATTGAATGCGAAATCCCATCACTTCAAATGGCTATCGAATTACTTCCAGCTACTTCCTAAGAGGAGAAGCGTTTATTATACTTAGCTCAATTAGATGAGACTCGACGTGATGCTGCATTGGCAATCGAGACTCACACGAAACGGATGAAAGCTCAGTATGATGGAAATGTGACCCCTCGAATTTTTTTGGAAGGAGACCTAGTGCTATTATATGATCAAGCTAACGATAAACTAGGTGTTGGAAAATTCGTTCCTATGTGGCATGGGCCCTACATTCTCAAGCGAAAGCTAGCAAAAGGGGCCTATGAGCTAGTTGATTTCGACGGGGACTCTTTGGGTAAACCCACAAATGGACTTTACCTAAAGAGGTATTATGCTTAAATGATGGGTATGGAGAATTTTTAGTTAGGTTAGGTTTTCTTTCTAGTTGGTGTGTTTGTTAGTTTAGACAGTGTGCTTAGCTTAGAAAGTGGTTTTTCATTGTTATTCTGGCTTATCTTGGTTTTACTCTTGATATTACAGATGTCGATGCCTCTCCAAATGTACGTTGGATTTGCTGATGGTGCTTGTCGTGGTACACGGAATATCTCTTCCCTAGCTTGGGTTATTTATTCGCCCTCTGACGAGTTAGTTTCTATGCATGGGGTGAGCCTCGGTCAAACAACAAACAACATTGCAGAATACAGTGCAATGATTGAGTTATTGTCTGAATCTATTTTATTTGGGATTCGACGTTTGATAGTGAGGTTAGATTCTGAACTCGTTGTATTACAGCTTAATAGAATATATGCCATTAGAAATCCTGTGTTATTAA